>PVHX01018989.1:0-35523 GCA_004024805.1 Geosciurus inauris
GATGAGGGAAGGGATAAGGATAAGGGATGGAGGATGGAGGATGAGGGATGGGATGGGGATGGGGGATGGGGTGGGGGTGGGGGCCAAGGAGGAGACAGCCAGACAGAGGATGAAGCCTCTTGCCCGAGGTCACGTTGCTAGGAGCAGGTGGGCTGTTCTGCCTGAGTCTTCCAATTACTCAGTGCTTAACCACAATTGCCAGTTCTCCTCCATTAAGGGACAGTTATCATTTCACCCTCCAGAAATCACACTAACCCCAGGCATTCAATAGCATCGAGCCAAGGAGCTGATCGGGCTCGGGGATGCCGAGCCCAGATGGAAGCCTGCTTCCCCCTGCACCGAGGACCAGGATTGGACCAGGAGCCATTAAATCACCCATTACAGGGCTGCCGCCTCCATCGGTCGCACAGCTGGCAGCCGGTGTCCCAGCCAAAGCAATCGCAAGCCTGCTGTGCAAATTTCCCATCACTCAAGTGTTCCCACAGACGTCACGGGACTTATTTTTCTTTCTAAATACACTTGCAAATGGTTGTTTCCCAGCCTCCAATCGATACATCATGAATAGGAAAAGCCAGAATCCGAGTCTCATTGAATGCTTTCCCCAGGAACCAACCCATCACTCCATTGAACAGGTCCTGGCGGAACCAGCACCGGTCTTGAAAGCCACAGACTCGGGTTCAGATTTCCGCGTGCTCTTTTGAAGCATGTCACGATACCTTCACATCGACCCCAAATCCCTCAGCCAATTTGTCCAGCAGGCATCTAATTACTGGGCAGGGAACTGACGGCTCAGAAGATCCAACGCTCATGACCTTCAGACAGTGTGGGCAGCAGGAGAGCCAGACCACTGGCGAGAGTGTCCGTCCACCCACTGTCCGTCTGTCCATCACATACTGCATGCCTGTTCCATGCCACCTCTGACGCCATAAAGGAGCTTAAGGGCCGGTTCCAGCTCAGCCTGACCTCTGCATTGGAGCCACCCTGAGCCGACTCTGCAGGCCCAGGCCAGCCCATTCCCACAGCATGAGGCTGCCAGGGCCTGAATCTGCCAGGGTCCAGGAACAGGAGGCCACGGCCTCGCCTCCCCAGCCTCCACTGCCTGTCCACCCTCCCCGCCAATGCCAAGGGCAGTCCTGTATGTCCTGTCTCGTGGTTTCGCTAGGAGGGGTCAGGAGCAAAGCCAACATTTCTGCTGATGGCAAAACAAGTCAGACAGTATTTCTTTTTTTTTTTTTTAAATATTTTTTTAGTTGTAGATGGACACAATGTTTTTATTTTATTGTTTTGTACGTGGTGCTGAGGATCGAACCCAGGGCCTCACGCATGCAAGGCAAGCACTCTACTGCTGAGCTATGATCCCAGCCCCAGTATTTCTTTTTAAAGTCACAAACATTTCTGTGTTCCAGCAAAGACCTGTGCTTCTGCATTTATTTAAAAAAAAAAAAAGCAGGTCAATTATCTGATGGCTTTTAGCTTCTCAATCTTGCCCAAGTCCTCATTCTAGAACACTGAGGATCCAGAGGGCAGCAGACATTCCTTGTGACCTTCTCACTCCCTCTGAGGAAATGCACTGTCCTAGATTCTCTAAATCTGCATGGAGGCAGAAGCTGTCTGCAGCAAGAGCTCTAGGAGGGTCTGGAAGCAGAGTGTGAGGTGTCTCCAGCCAGGAAACTGGGTTTGTGCTTCTGGTAAAGCAAACACACACACGTGTGCACACTCACTCAGAAACAATTAAGAACCATTTATCTCCTTGTGAAGTTATTCATCAACCCAGTAAGAATGATCTAGTCCCCAGCTTATTTTATGCCATGCCCCATGGCGTTTACATCCTTATGCAGCTCTTGGAGGTAGAGACGTTAAACAATTGTCAGTCCTGTCTGGTGTGGTAGTGCATGCTTGTAATCCCTGCGGCTTGGGAGGCTGAGGCAGGAGGATCGGGAGTTCAAAGCCAGCCTCAGCAACGGTGAGGCACTAAGCAACTCAGTGAGACCCTGTCTCTACATAAAACACAAAATAGGGCTGGGGATGTGGCTCAGTGGTTGAGTGCCCTTGAGTTCAATCCCCGGTACCCCCCTAAAAAAGTATTACCAGTCCTATTTTACAGACAAGGAAACATTTCCAGAGACTCTAAGAAACTCACCACCCATAAACCAGAAGTTGGAAGAATGGAGATCCAACCCAAGAAGGCTGCAGACTCCATTTCCAGGCAGCACTTGAGCTTTGGATAAAAAGGAGAAATGTGTCAAGGCGAACCCAGAAGAGCCCCCTGGTGCCCTGCCTCGTGCTCTGCCCCGTCCTCTGCCCCGTCCTCCTTTGCCTCCGTGCCTTGGATGCAGCATAAGCATCCCCTCGGCCTCGGTCTTGCTGAGTCCCCGAGACTGGAAGAACCAAGAAACACACGTCAGGAGGCAGGCACCCAGGAGTGCGCCTGGGACCCGGAGCTACGTTGACTTGGGTCTGCCTCCCTTGGCTTCCGACAGTGCCTGGGGCTCCAGAGACACGAAGCCACGCATCCTTGTGTGAGACTGCAGGTCAGCTTGGATGCGGAACTGGTCGCAAGGTCGGGAAGGGGCTGGGCCTGCTCAGCGCCTGCCGTGCCTGTGTGTGGAATGTCACACCGACGTGTACAATGGATACGTGTCAATGATTCTTAAGGAAAGCCGTGGGGTTAACTGCCAGATGTGGTCCTTGTGAGACATCAGGCCTGACCAGCGGGCTGAGAATCTTTTTTTTTTTTTTTAAATATGTTTTCTTTAGTTGTAGATGGACACAATGTCTTTATTTTATTGCTTTGTATGTGGTGCTGAGGATCGAACCCAGGGCCTCACGCATGCGAGGCAAGCGCTCTACCACTGAGCTACAATCCCAGCCCCCGGGCTGAGAATCTTGGAAGGAGCAGAAATGGCCTTCAAGTGACCTCAGATCCCTTGTGGCCCCTTGAGGCCTGGGCCCCTTGCTTCGGGTGGGGGCTTGAGAGGGTTTCTGGTACAAGTGGCACATGTGACTTCCCAGGCTGGCTTACAAAGGGCCATGCAGCTCCCACCAGACTCAAGAACACCAAAGTGCCACAGAGAAGCCACAGAGAGGCCCCATGGCCCACTGTCCCCGCTGGAAGTGGCTCCCCAGCCTCAGCCCCAGTGTTCGAGTGACCCAGCTTTGGGTCCCCCAGCTGAGGCCCTTGCAGGCCCTGCAGAAGTCCTGACCTGCAGGACCTGGGCCATTTTTAGTTCTTAATCCATTTCACATGGTCACTTTATGCCACTCAGTTCAGAATGGTCTGTTTGGCAACCACAGAATATAGCCCCTGGACACAGGGACTGCCCTGCACCAACTCTGAGCTGAGCCCAAGGTCGCCATCGGTGACCTGCATCGTGAGGCCCCGTCTGCTCTGAGTCTCCAGCAGGCGGCTTTTATTAGAAAAGGGATCAAAATGAGTTTTCAAGCCAAGCATGGTGGCGCAAGCCTGTAATCCCAGCACTTAGGGAGGCTGAGACAGGAGAATCGCAAGTTCAAAGCCAGCCTCAGCAACGGTGAGGCGCTAAGCAGCTCAGTGAGACCCTGTCTCTACATAAAACACAGAATAGGGCTGGGGAGGTGGCTCCGTGGTCGACCGACCCTGAGTTCAATCCCTGGTACCAAAAAATAAAATTAAAAAATAAAATCAGTTTTCAAAAGTTAAACAACTGCCCCTGTACAAAGAGTGGGCACAGCAAGCGGCCCATGGGTGGTGGACGGTTCCAGAAGCACTTGAGGACTGGAGTGCTCACAGGCTCTGAAGAACACAGTGACAAACGCTCTGGGGAAGGGAAAGCCAGGGCCTGATCTGCAGGGCACGTGGCCCCTAACTGGAGGGCTGCTTTGCTGATGGACAGAAACCATATTTATCTCTACCAAGAAAAATTTGCATGTTACCAAGTTAACCTCGGACTGCAGGCCCTATTCAGTGGTAAGTAGAGAGCTGAACAGGAGCACAGTCCCCCAGAGACTGAATATAAATAACTCCTGGCCGGCCGCGCCAAGGCCGTGTGACGAGAAGGGACAGGCCCAGCCGGCTGTCTGAGTCCTAGTTTTAGCTCGTCCTTCCCATCAGGGGTCCTCGGAGCGGTAGGGCCCACAACCTTGTCGCACAGGTCACACACAGGATGGGGTGCCCTCGGCCTGTCTGCTCCCTCCATGGCCCCGAATGCCACCCCAGGCTCTGTCCCTGTCCTGCCTCCCTGCTCCTGCTGCCCTCCCAAAGCCTCCAGCTCTTGCCCCTCCTACCCTCAAGGCCCCCAGGCCTCTCCTGCCTCCATCAGGCACCTCTGGCCTGAGACTCCAGAGCCCTGAAGCTCCCCAGTGACCCACTAAAAGTCAGGTGCTTCGGAAGCCCCGAAGTTTCCACACCACGTCAGAAAAGCCCAGTTTCACATCTTTACTTGTTCATTGGCCAATTTCACATTGGAAATGTTTCATCCCGTTGACTAACAAGCTGTCGGTGTGATGGTGTCTTTGGGCAAGGGCCCATCTAGGCAGCTGGTGTCTGCTGAGGAGCGGGTGCCAACCACAGAGCCTCTGAGCTCCTCAGAGCCGAGCATTCCCGAGGCAAGTGACAACAGTGTCCCCACACCTCTGCAGAGCAGAGCCGTTTGACCCGTGGGTGCACAGAGCGGTTCCACGGGACACCAGAAGAGGCCTCCGAGACTGAGACCCTGCAAGGGCCTGCTTCCCCATGGCCGTGCCCACCCCTAAGGGCCCCAAACCACCAGCACAGGCTTCCTGGGCCCAACAGTCCAGCTTCAACCCTGAGTAGATTTCACTCCTGGGGATTGACGCGGCCATGGCGCTGCAGCCTCCACCGCCACTCCCAGGTCCCCCACCTGGTGCTGGCTGGCTGTCCCTTTCTCAGGGACCTACTGAAACCCAGCACCTCCCAGGCATCCTGCACAACACAGGTGTGTGGGCAGCTGCCTGGGGGGGGGGCATAAGCCACGCCAGCAGGCCAGCCTGGGCCCCAGTGGTGCTCTGACATCAACCTAGGAGGGGAGCCCGCCCGGCCTTGCTCCGCACATGTACACCTACTTCCGTGACACATTTTAAGGCTCTCCTCCGCTCCAGGGCATGGCTGGGTCATAGTGACCGGCTTCCAAGTGGCCTGACTTTCCAAGCTGCTCAAGCCCAGGGCCTGTTTCTCTCCTGTTCAGAGATGGCCATCAGATTATGGCCACTGAGGATGGGCTCTTGACCAGCTTCCCGGGAGGGGGGAGCACACCAACTGATGACGGCTGGATTTGTGGGCAGAAAGTTCCCAGTATGAGATGTTTGCCGGGCACCCTGTTACCCTGTTGTGAATGCCCCTACCTTGACCAGTTGATGTCACCGACTGCTGAGTTGGGAAGAGGTGCGAGGAGGGGCTCCTGCAAGCCTGCACCCTTGGATCCGGGGATGGTGCAGGGAGGTGGAGGGGGCGCGGCTGTAGGGGGGCGTGAGCTTGTGTGCGCAGGCGGAGGGGGACCCTGCCAAGTGGCTTCCCCGGGGAGGTCAGAGAGGGGCTGGCAAAGTGCAACCCTGGCTGGCCCAAGGGGCAGGCTCAGGAGCATGCACCTCTGGGAAACGAGGGCATCTGGCGTGACCCGAGATTGGGGTATGAAGTAGCAAGGACCAGGAAGAGGAGGCGGAGGCAGGTGGGGAAGCAACTGGACTCCTGGAAGATGTGCAGGACTTGCCCCTGCCCAGCTGGGATTATAGGCGTGTGCCACCGCGCCCACCTAGAATTTCTATTTCTGAAAATGGTTAAGAAATTAGAGACTGTGTTTGCGTCTGGGGTGGGAAACTGAAGGGCTTGGGGAGGGGTGAAGGGAAATGTCCTTTTCTCTATACATCATGATGTTGTTTAAATTAATTTAAAAGGCATCCTGGCATCGGGAGCAGAAGTCAGTCTAGAGGAAAGCTAATCTACCAGAGCAGGCCAGAGGTCACAGACTGGGAAGAGATGTGCCCGTGGGGCTGGGAGGGGGTGGGGAGCTGACGTGGACAGTAGGGACGAGGTAGCAGGCGCTGGGCAGGTGGCACTGGTGACCTGTCTCAGCTACCATCGCTTCAGTCACATGACATCAGGGAGGTCTGACCACTGGCCAAGGCCACAGACCCCACCGGGAGTGATATAAACAGTCTGTGGACCACTGAGGTCATGCAGAGTGGACTCACCGGGGAGACTGAGGCAGCTCTGTCATTTTCAGGATAGACTTGAAGTAAAACACACTCAGGTCCCAGAGTCCCAGAGTCCAGGTGCCTCCAGGAGCCAAGGGGTGACACAAGGCTGGGTGGGGCTTGGCCAAACAGGGGTCCAAACCCCCGACGTATGAAGGGGGACTGTGGGCCTGCATTCAGCTTCCACCCTGGAAAACAGCAGTCATCCTGAGTTGTGTGCTCACCCTCTAGGATTCCAAATGTCTCCAGCTCACTCAAAACTCAAGGCACTGTGGACTGAGTATGTGCATCTCTGGTGGCCTGGACCCACCAGAGGCACCATGAAGGGCAGGTCCGTGGAGGCGTGTTCACACAGTGGACCCCATACAGCAAGGAGAAGGCACCCAGGCGTCGCACAGGACCTCGCCGTGGTCATGTGGGTGCAAGAAGCCACATCAAGGAGGGTAGGCAGCATGACTGGTGTGGGGAAAGTCCAAACAGGCCACCCTGGGAAGACAGCCAGGGTCGGGGCCCCATGGCGGGGGCCGTCTGTGCCTTAGTGTGTATGTTGTGTTTAAACTGAAAAACTGGGTTTTTGCTTGTTTTAACAACCTCTGCTGTGGAGGGCGGAGCCTTGCAGTGGACTGGAGCAGCCTCCGCTCCAGGGCACGGCTGGGTCACAGTGACTGGCTTGCAAGTGGCCTGACTTTCCAAGCTGCTCAAGCCCAGGGCCTGTTTTTCGTCTGTCACCTCTGAAGTCAGCAATGTGGCCAGCTCCGTGTCCTCATCCTTACCTGTGAGGCGCCACCCCCCTCATGAATTCCGGGGTGTCTGAGGACAGGGCAGCCCCCCACCCAGTCTCCTCCCACCTTCCTATTCCAGGAAGGGAGGGAGATACTTGGCCCACCGGCTGCAGCTCAGCTTCCTGTTGAGAGTCTTGCTCAAGATGCAGTTATCCCCAGTGCAGGGTGCCGGCTCCTCCAGAAGGCCACACTCTCCCCAGGCAGTTTGCCGAAGTGGTGGGTTGTCAGCGTCCTCTCCGTCGGCACTGGCGACTCCTTGGGAGAGCATAGCGAGCATTCTTATTCTGGGGATGGGCTGGAGGCCTGACTCCCACCCTTTGCTCTGGATGCTTGTATCTTTTTATTATGACATTTTTCAAATGTGCAGAAAAACCGCAAGTGCAATGAGTGTTCCCCTCAGTGCCCAGTTGTGGGGTCACCAGAATGTCATCCTATGAGCTTCATGCATGATCACCCACATACAACCCCACACACTCCAAGTCCCAGACGTCGTGACAGCTCACCCTGAATGCTTCCTTCTCTACGGACGCTCAGGAAAATAAGGATGACTTTCCACATGGCCACAAACCGTGACCACTTCCAACACAGGGAGCAGGAATTCCTCACGGCCGCCTGAATCCACTCCACAGTCCAATCGCCTCGACTCCAAAACGTCTTGCATAGTTCTTTTCACAAAACCAAGGGTCATTGCTGGTGACGTTTCTTCACCTGTTCTCAGCCGCATCCCAGCACATCCTCTTCTCCCTCTTAAGGAGATCAGCCAGGTTGTCTCCACGCTGTTCCTCCTCCAGGTTTATCTGCTCGCCCCCATGTCCCTCCCTCCCTGTGTCTCTGGATGCACGTCTGGCATGGGAAACTCTCAGGTTCGATGGAGTTGCCAAAAGCGCCTCCTGGGGGAGGTTGCTGGAATCCCCGTTGCTTGACTGGGAAACCATGGTGACGGAAATGCCAAACTGTCACTGACGAGGGGACCACAGCACGAGTCCCCCTCAAAGGCTGGCTTCCCTTTACAGCTAGTGAGTATTTTGGGGTGATATTTGGACCTCACTCTTTATGCTTTGTCCTGGGGTGGAGAAGGTGAGGGTCTGGGAGTCTCAGGTGGCCACTTAGGAGTTCTGCTGTGCCCTCTGCCTAGGCGAGCAGCCAGCCCTCCTTCACCCCAGGTCGCGGAGGGCCGGGCCAGGTGCCGAGCAGCATGCCAGCTCACCTCCCCTGCCCTCCCCTGCTTAGCTCTTCCTGCACAGCACATGCTGGACCAAGTGCCCCTCTGGCGTTGGTCCAGCCACACACCCAGCTTGGACACAGGGACACGAGGCTTGAGAGCTGAGGAGCCTATCCTCCACAGCCAGGGCTTGAACGCTAGTCCTGTGCTCCTAACCACTCTGCCACATCACTGGGACATTCAATGCCACCAAGACTGCTTTTCTGGGGCTTCATCAGTGCCCCAGGGGACGCCAAGGCCAGGAGGAGGGCTCAGGGTGGAGAAGGAGGCCTGAGACAGACAAGTCCAGGTGTGGACTAGCTGGAACTGGTGACCTGAAGGTCACTGAGGCCTGAATTTTACTTTCACCGTATCTTCAATCTTCATGTGTCATTTTGAAATATGCTTATGACAGTGATTTAATAAAACGCGTTAGGAACACTGTAATAAAGCTTTTGTTAATTAATATTTGCAATGGTCAGGATAGTTGGTTCTTTATTGGGCCACACAGGTCATGGTGAAGGCACTTGGCCTTGCGGGCTACCTGCTGAGTTCTCCCACAGATGGAGCAGGATTGCAGAGCCGAGACCTGGGCATAGGGTGAGACGCGGCCCTGGCCGCAGGCATCTCCCACTGGGAGCAGATTCACACCTGATGGTCCAGACTGAGGGCATGAGCGTGGAGTATGGCTACTGAGTTTGGGGAGGGTGGGGGAATCTAAGGGAAATCTTTGAAGGCTAGAAGGTCAAAGCTGGGTATTAAAGCATGAGCAGGAGTTTGAAGAGTGCCAGTGACAAGGACATGTGAGCGAGGACAGTCCCCGGTGAGCGCTGAGATGTAAAGCGCCCTTGCTGGTGGGTGGCCAGCACAGAGGACAGTCAGAGATAGATCAGAGAGGAAAATGGTGATGGTGTTGAAGGCAGGTTGGGCACTCAGGTCCTATCCCCAGGGCATGACAGGATCAAGGGAAGAACTCAAAAAGCACAAGTGTGTTGGGCGTGGTGGCACACGCCTGTCATCTCAGCACTTAGGGAGGCTGAGACAGGAGAATCGCGAGTTCAAAGTCAGCCTCAGCAACCGCAAGGCGCTAAGCAACTCAGTGAGACCCTGTCTCTACATAAAACACAAAATAGGGCTGGGGATGTGGCTCAGTGGTTGAGTGTCCCTCAGTTCAATCCCCGGTACCAAAAAAAAAAAAGCACAAGTCTGGATCCGACATCTTTGCAGGGGACACATCTAGGGTGGGATGCAAAGACCAGAGCAGAGACAAGACAGCGACCCCAGCGGGGGACCAGGAAAGGACTGAGAGGATGATAAGAACCAGAAATATGCTGGAATGATCCAGGAGGAACAGGGCAGAGTGTGGGCTAGGTGGATGGAGGCGGGGTGCAGGGAATGAGAGGGCTACTGTGACCCCAGGACTTCTGTGCCTGCTCTGTATGAGGCAGAGCGGATACAGAGGACAGTGACCCAAGTGGAAGGCGGAGGAGGAGCTGGGGGCAAGGACATCCCCAGGCCTTGTTAGGCGGGGGGTGTCTGGCTGGAGGTGTTTGGGAATTTGCGTCAGAAGCACAGAGCTGGGCACGGCAGGCACAAACGTGTATCCTCGGCTCCTCTGTCCAGAGAATGATGTCACCTCCAGAGGGGTGCAGCCAAGATGGGGAAGAGGGGGCCGGTGCAGAAATGGGGGCACCAGGGATGGACAGAGAGGCAGGGCTGGCAAAGGACTCTGGGAAGGGATTGCCAGCAGGGAGAAGCAGCATCAGCAGGGTACACAGGGACCTCGCTCTGGGCACTTGGAAGGTCAGCAGCCACTTTAGAGAGCAGTTTCCATGGTGATGGAGGGCAGAAGCCCCAGCGGCAGAGTGAAGGGGAGCCGGAAGTGGAAGGGAGGCCCCTCTTCCAGAGGTATGGGAGTGGAGGAAGGGGGTGGAGCAGGGAGGAGGGAGGCAGGAAGCACTAGAGGGCCCAGAGGTTGAGGCTGTGGCTGGCCCCAGGAAATTGGGCGGCTAGAGTGCCTCCAGCCCCTGATGGCCTGAGGGAAGCTGAGGGAGAGGGTTTCCTGCAGGTGGCCAGGCCAGGGACTCCATGGGTGTGTCCTGGACTGTGAATCGGTGCCTGGTCTTGGAGGCCAGGTGGGGCGCTCCATCTGCCAAGAGACCTGCAGGGAGCCTTGGAAAGAGCCTGGGAGCATCTCACAGGGTGCGTAGGTCCCAGGTTCCGAAGGGCAGCCCAGGGGCCTGTGGCCAGAAACAGCACTCCAAGCTTCACACGCATTTGCTCCTTAGAAGGACACTGCGTGGCAGGGCCTGCCGTGGCCCTGGGCCGGGAGCATAGAGGAAAGGCAATTTGTCCAAGGCCACACAGCCATGCAGAGGAAACGCTGCTCTCCATGGGGACAGAGCGGTCCTAAATTCAGGACGCAGGAGGGGTGGGCTGACAGGGGAGAGGAGGCAGAACTCAGTCCTCGACATCAGGTCTCTCGTGGGTCTGGGGTTGCCTGCCCCTCCCACAGGCAGGGCTTCATTAATTCACGGCCATCGCCAGTTAACAGTGGCTCAACATGACACAAACCTATCAGTTTTTGATTCTGGAGACCAGAAATCTGAAACAGGTCTCATGAAGCTAAGATCAAGGCGTGGGCGGGACTGTGGTCCTGTCTGCGGGCTCCAGGGGACATTTCAATCCTGCCTTTTCTAGCTTCTACAGGCCTCTCATTCCCTGGCCCTAGGCCCGTCCTCCATCTTCAAAGCAGCCATGACCACCGAGCCCTGTTGTCACACCCCCCTGCCTCTCTCACCTGCACTGTGACGACACCAGGCACACCTGCCTCCAGGCTGTTCTTCCTACCCAAGGCCAGCTGGTCAGCAGCCCTGACCCCACCGCAACTGGCATTTCCCTGTGCCCTGGAAGGTGACATATTTGCAGGTTCCAGGGAACAGCACGTGGGCACTGGAGGCCACTGTTCCCCCCTCCAGGGCTCCTCCTGGCTTGCTTGTTCTGTGGAAGAAATACGACTCCCCTTCTGCAGATGCTTCAGTAATGAGCAAGCCCTGGTGACACCTCAGCAGGAAGGGAAGAGCCAGATGTGAGGCACCTGCCAGCTTCTGCCCCAGTCCCTCCTTCCATCAGAACAGAGGGTGCGCTGGGCAGTACGGCCAGGGCCGGAGCAGGGCAGTGCTCCTCGGGCTCCACGGAGGTCAACTCCTCTAACTGGGGCCGGGCCCAGCGTCAACACCATCTTACAAACGAGCCTCAAAAGGGTCCCATGGTGACCTTCTGAGTGGCAGCTGGGGTGTGAACAGGGACTGTCCTCCCCAAACTCCCTGCCTTGGGCCACTGCTCTGCCGCCAGGCCCTAGCCAGCTTTCTGGGTGCATGGAACAGAAGCCACCTCTGCCAGGAAATGAGTCCAGGGTGCGGGGACTCCAAGGACTGGGAGTCCTGGGAGGGGTCCTGAGAGTGGTGCAGCCCTGGGGCTGGAGAGCAGGGTGGGGGTCGGGGGAAGTTTTTCCTCCTTGTGGCTTCTTGGCGGCTCCTCCTGGCACGGGGCCCAGGCAGCCCCCCATGGAGATGGTCTTACAGCGCCCTTGCCAAAGGCTCCTGCCATTCGGTCCAAATTCTCAGGAAAGAGAAAGAGCAGATTTGATTGATTCACCCCAGACTGTGGGTGGAGCACTCTGATCAGGGGTCTTCCCTTTGATTGGACAAGCCTATCATGGCCCTAGCTCAGTGGCAGGAGCCAGGACGCTGGCACCTCAGATAGGCAGACGAATGCCCTCCCAACGATGTCCTGCAATCTGTAAATGTTACCTTCCAGGGCCAAGGGCTTTGCAGATGTGATTTATTTAAGGATCTTAAAATCGGGAGACAATCCTGGATTATCCAGTGGGCTCAATGTAATCACAAAAGTCCTTATAAGGGAAAGGGGGGGGAGGCCAAGTCAGAGGAGGGCAGGAGGACCGGAGTGGGCGGGAGGGACCGGGCGCAGCCGCCAGCCGAGGGATGCCGGTGGCCTGAGAAGCAAGACCGGTGAGGGCCAGTCTCCCCTGAGCACCGCAGGAGGCTTACCCCTGTTGGCACCCAGATGTCCTCTCCACAGGACCCTTGCACCTCCACGCTCCTGAGCTGGGGATGGACATCTGTGCTGTGTTGAGCGACAGCGCTGACATTTGTGTTACTTATCACAGCAGCCACAAGACACTAGCACATGGCCACAGTGGCCTGTCCCTTCATCAGAAAAGTATGTCAGGAGACACTCTTTGGAGAACAGTGAGCAGGGCGTGTCCCCATGAGTCTGGCAGCCTGGACTTTCCACCTGTGAGAAGGGACGGGTGGGATACCTTCCCAGAGAGCCAAGGTCAAGTGTCCACAGGAGGGGCGACCCTGCAAGGGTTCTACTGCAGCGGAGGGGGGTGCTGGAGCAGGGGCGGAGCACTGGGCTGGGAGTCCTCACCAGCGCTGCAGGGCTGTGGTTCTCCTGCTTCCTTGGCTCTCGGCTCCTCTGCAGGTGAAGTGGGGCTGGGGGGTGGGGTGGCTGGCACTGGGTCAGAGGTCAGCTCTCCTTTTCAAGCATGTTCTGAGCAGCAGACTCTTCCTGGCTTCTTTCCGACCCTCCTGTGTGGCTTGGAAAGAGCACAGACGACAGTCATGGCATCAGCAGCTACTTGGCCCTTCAGCACTCACGTCCAGTCAACAGAGAGCCGCCTTAACCTTCAGGGCACAGATGGGAAGAGTGAGGCCCAGAGAGACAAAGACACTGGCTCAAGGTCACCCAGCAAAGAAGTGGCAAATTCTTGATTCGAACTCATGTCCTGCAGATGCAAAGGGACAGAGGAGGGGCTATCAGGCCCGAGAGGCAAAGTAAGGATAAATAATCAAAGGGCCTCTTTTGAGGAGAAACCAGGAGGCAGATAATTTTGGAGTCTGGTCTAGGGAGCTGCTGAAGCAGGCGCAAAGGCTGAGAGAAACAGGGGGGAGGAGGGCAGGACCTGCTGCTGCTCCGGTACCTGCAGTCTCTGCGGCAGGTGCTCTGGGATCCCTGGGGCACTTGCTTGGTCACACTAGCCCCATGTAGAGCAGAAGGGAGTGAGCGGGTAGCCCAGGCGGAGGAGGTGGGCTCAGAGAAGTCCTCTCTTCTCCCCACTGTTCTGCCCCGGGCCAGGCCCCGCAGCCCCTCCTGCGGACCCTGAGGCTCACACAATACATAGAAACCCACCTGTGTCCTCCAGCTCCTCCGTGTGCCTGGACTCCTACCTCACTAGGCCCAGGCCAGAGAGCCCACGGAGGTCGGCACATCCACAGCCCCTTCCAGGGGGCTGGGGGCCTGGGCTCCCCATTGCTCCTGGGCTCTTCCCACGGAACCCAGTCTCTCTTAAGGAAGGACTTGACCTTGGTCGGATTCTAACCTGCAAGGGGGCTTTGGGCAAGCCGCCGGGCATCCACTCTAAACTGGAGGGGCAAAGGTTACTTACCTTCAGAGGCCAAGAGACTGGGCTTCCAAACCTCTTAAGCAAATTAAGAAAGAACCAATGTACAGTGAGCACCTATATTAAATGTGGTTTTGCAACTTCAGCCTTTACTGGTTCAACTGTCCTCATTTGACTGGTGAGAAAATGAGGCCCAGAGAGGGGAAGTGACTCACCAAGGACACACAGCAAGGCCGTGCAGAAGTGGAGCCAGTAGGCCCTAGATATGTGCATCTTCCTCTTCACCCACACAGGGCTAAACCCACAGGGGGAGCTTACTCTAGTGACTCAGATCTGAGCCTCCTGGAACCCCCCTCTCATTCCCCTATTTCTTACAAACAAGAAAACTGAGGCTCAGAGGCTTTAACTCACTTGCCCAAGGTCACCCAGCCTTTTTCAAGGGAGCTGGGAGCTCAGTATTGCCAGCCCCAAGCTCACGCTTCCTCCTCTTCCTGTTCTTTAAAGCAGCCTCCCAAATCCCCAGCCAGGGCTCAGAAGCTAGTTCTGTCTCAACCTGTCCCAGGCCTGGACTGATTAAAAGCAGCAAAACTTCCTCTGGCAGCCTGAGCATCCCGCACACCCCAGGAGCCCCCAGGGTGCCTGGGTGCAGGAAGCTGCAGGTGCCCCTACCCCAAGTTGCCCCTTGTCTCTCCTGCTGCATGCTCCTGAGCAGGGAGGGAGGACAGCCCTCCTCGCCTGCCGGGCGGTTGGCAGAGCAGCAGCCTGCCTGGCTGGTGGAGAGATTGCTCCTAAGCCCTTCCCTTCCTCCACACCCCCCCCTTGCAGGACCATGCTGGCTGTCCCCGAGGACTGGAGTGCAAAGTCCGCAGCTGAGGCAGGACGGCAAGCCCAGCTCCTCTAGCACGGACCTCAGACCCTCACCTCTCGTGAGGAAAGGGGCTTCCGGGTCCTTCTGACATCCCACCCTGCTCTACCTGGGCCCTTCTGTGGCTGCAGGAGAGGGAAGCAGAATGAAAGAACTTCTGGCTCGTGCAGGAGGCGAGGGGAGAGGCACGGGAGACTAACTGCCAGGAGCTGCTGTGTTTGGAGTTCTCCCTCCCCTTGTCTCCACCACAAACCTGTCTCTCTCCCAGCCACTGAGCTGTGGGCTTCCCGTGCCTGGTGGAGGATCAGCTGGGAACGAGCTTCTGTGAGACAAGAGGGTGAGCTGAACTTCAGGGGAAGAAGTTGGTGTGTGGTGCAGGGGTGGGGGGCGCAGGAACAGGAGATACCATTGAACATCCTTGGCAAAGCCTGTTTTGAGATGATGCTTCTAGAAGGAGCTTTGCTTGCCAGCTGTTTGGGGGCCGTAGACAGCACAGCTGAGTGTGTTGTGAATGCAGAGAAGGCAGAGCCCCAGGCTGGGAAATTGAGTCCTGGGTGGGATTTGGCTATCCTGTGTGACCTTGGACAAGTCACTTCAGCTCTCTGGGCCTTGGCTTTTGCACTTGGAAAATGAGCAAGCTGGGCACGGGCTTCCTGGTTTCCAAGCACTCTCCTCTCTGCAGGCTGTGCTCTGGTCCTATGCTGTGAGCCAAGTAATACATGCACAATAGCAGGCAGCCTTGGGGCCCGCAAGTGTGACTACACCGGCGTGAGTCACTCTGCACCGTCCGCCAGAGTCCAGCCTGCTGTGAAACTGAGAGGAACTTTTATCTCCATCAGCTGCCGCGTTCTCCTCCTGATTGCAGTGTGTCTGGAAATGTGAGGTTATCGAGGCTCTGGAGACAGCTCTGCCTTCACTGACAGAGTAAGGACTGGTTGCAGAATACTGAGGGTGGGGAATGCTGTGGAGGCGATTGTTGAGACGTGTGAATGGGCTCAATCTAAAATGCTTGTCTAAGTCAAGCTGTCCAAATAGGTGTAAAATGGAGAGAGCTTCAGAGGTCCCTTCATTCTGCAGATTTAAAAAAATAAAACAAGGGCCCAGAGAAGGGGACTAACTAGCTCAAGGTCACACAGCAAGGATGGCTGAGGCAAGCACACACTGGCACAATGACAGCATGGAGGAGAGCGTCACTGAAAGCACAAGGCGCCCTCCCCCCTCCCAGGGAGGGCCTCCAAATGAGGAAACAAAGGAGGGAGAAAGGGCAGTCACCGCACAATTCCCGGAGAGCTGACTGTGAGGCAGAGGGCCCTGTCCTCGAACCCTCGGCAGCCGAGCTTCCCTGAGCAGCCCCTCGGCAGATGCATCTCGCTGCTGAGCCTTGGTTCCTGTCCACAGAGGGGGAATCCTGTCTGCCTGGGGGGCTGCTGGGCCACTTAACGGGGGAAGCCCGGCCGGTCCGTCGGGAGCATCTAGAGTGGGTTCAGTCCATGTAGGTTTCTGCCCGTGACCCTCTCGGTGCCCCATGACACCAGCACTCACAACACCCCAGCCTCACAGACCAGGCAGAGGGTCCAGAGAGGCTGTGGCCAGGCCCTAAGGGATCAGAGCCTCGCAGGGACCTTGACAGCCTCTCCTTACCAGCTGAACCCTTCAGGGTTTGTGAGAGTCCTGTCATTCGAATGAATGATGTTGAGAGCAGAGAGGCGAAGCCACGTGCCCGAGGCCACACAGCCCAGATGCCACACAGCCCAGACAGGCCACCTTGCGCAGTTCAGGACACATCACTGTGCTCCCAGAGATGAGGGTCAGGAAGGAGGGTGCAGGTGGAGCCCCAGGAAGGCTGGTGTGAGGCTGCCTGTGAGTCCAGGCCTCGGTCCTGAGCCTCCTCTCCCTCACCTGCTACCCTTTCTCCTTGATGTCAGACAGGTGCACCCACTGCGCCCAGCAGGGACATCTCCAGCCATGCCTGTGCCTTCAGGAGATGGGCGCCTGGGCCTCGGACACCATCCCTCCTACAGCCCCCTTAGCCAGCTCTTGCCGGGCCCTCTGGAGACCCGGTCAGCCAAGGGCCTTTACTACCGCAGAGCCCGGAGGGTGGGTGCCCTGGAGGCCTCCCCAGAGGCGGACCTGAAGAAGGAGGTCCTGGTCAACGTGGGCGGCCGCCGGTTCCTGCTACCCTGGAGCACCCTGGACGCGTTCCCGCTGAGCCGCCTGAGCCAGCTCCGTCTCTGCCGCAGCCGCGAGGACATCGGGCAGCTGTGCGATGACTTCGACGAGGACAGCCAGGAGTTCTTCTTCGACCGGAGCCCCAGTGCCTTTGGGGTGATCGTGAGCTTCCTGGCGGCCGGGAAGCTGGTGCTCCTGCAGGACATGTGCGCGCTGTCCTTCCGGGAGGAGCTGGTCTACTGGGGCATCCAGGAGGGCAGCCTGGAGCGCTGCTGCCTGCGCCAGCTGCTCAGCAAGTTGGAGGAGGCGGCCGAGCTGCGCCGTGAGGAGGCCCTGCAGCGGCAGCGTGAGGCCGGCCACCCCGCGGGGCGCAGCTCGCGCTGGGGACTCTGCATGAACCAGCTGAGTGACATGGTGGAGAACCCGCGGTCGGGGCTGCCTGGGAAGGTCTTCGCCTGCCTGTCCATCCTCTTTGTGGCCACCACGGCTGTCAGCCTGTGCATCAGCACCATGCCCGACCTGAGGGCAGAGGAGGACAAGGTGAGTGGCATCCGCCAGGGCCCACGGCACCCGCCCCTGAGACGCCGAGGGGCCCATGACAGTGTCTTCATTTCCTAAAGTTAGGAGGAAGACGTGAAAGCTGTCCAGTGTGGCTTGCGCTCATTTTTAGACCAGCACAGTCGGAAGGGATCATTTTTATGTTTTTTGTAGGAAGAGGCCCACAAGAGCAAAAGTACACGGGGCTCTTGAAGGTCCTTACCTGGCCCCGACCCTGGGTACTGACAAAGTCACGCCTGGTCTCAGGGGATCAAGGAGGCCAGCCTTGCCTCCCCAGCTCTGTGACTCAGGCAAATCCCTTCACCTCTCCGTAGAAGGGCAGCATGAGTGAAGGTCCACACGTGCCCTGTGCTGGACGCGTGTTCACTGAGCAGCTGCTTTGTGCTAAACAGCAGGCCAGGCCCCAGGCGCCACCTTCCTGAGGCACCTTCCCCTGGGCCTCCCAGCTCCATTTTCAGATGAAGAAACTGAGGCACAGGACATTTGAGTCCTTCCAGTTACATAGTAAAGACACCTGTCACAGCAGGGATCCCCAGCCCCCGTTTTCCCCCTTGCCACCTGACCCTGAGTCCCTCCCCTGGTTGGCCCCACGTGATGGGAACTCAGAGACAAGATGTTTGTAAGTGACATTACCCCAGGAGACCAGAGCAAACCTTCTGCTTGCCCGCTCCCATGCTCTCCCTCCAGGGAGATCCCAGACCAAATCGTCTGAGAAGTGACATAACCTAGCATTTTGCTGGGGAGCTTCAAACTGGAACTGCATTGTTTCTGAATTTAAAGCACCACTCCCTCCTGCTCTGGGTTCCTCCAGGGCTCCCGTCATCCTGGCTTAGGAAGCGTATGTTACAATAGGCAGTTGATAAACCACACACATCCCTAAGACAGCCTGTGCCATAGATGTCTCCTAACAGCTGTCAGTGCCCTAAGTGCCCCTCCCTTACAGATGCATCCCAGGGCAAGACATAGGATCAGAGACCCTTCCAGATCCAAGAGGCAAATGGAGACCCAGTCCGTGCCTCAAACACAGTAGGCTCTCAATAAATATTTGTGGAATAAAATGTGTCTTGTCCAACCTACAACCATTTTGTCCTAACGAAGATGATCAAAACACTTTCACACAGCTTGTTTCCCCCACAGGGAGGATGAGAGTTCTAGCTGGAAACATTTTCCATTCTTGAGCATAGAAGCCCATAATACAAAAGCCCGTAGCTCAGAGGAACGTGTCCGTGTGCACTCTGCAGGAAAAGGATCAGGCAGAGTGGGCCTCAGGAAGCCCCACCCAGACTCTGGGTTTCCACAGGGTGCTCCTCATGGGGGTTTCCAGGAGAGAAGCTGAAAGGAGCCACATCTCCAGATCCTGCAGAGGGTCAAGGGCTTTTCAAAGCCTAACGCTTAGAAAAGGGCAAAGGGTAGCCGGGCGCGGTGGCTCACGCCTGTAATCCCAGCACTTTGGGAGGCAGGAGGATCACGAGTTCAAAGCCAGCCTCAGCAATGGCAGGGCGCTAAGCAACTCAGTGAGACCCTGTCTCTACATAAAACACAAAATAGGGCTGGGGATGTGGCTCAGTGGTGAGTGCCCTGAGTTCAATCCCTGGTGCCAGGGGAAAACAACGGGTAGAGGGTGAACTCAGGCCGGGCTTAATGGGACTCAAATCTGAGGCGGGACGTGGGCTAGCAGAGCAGGGCGGCCCAGAGCTGGAGCCCTGGGGTCCAGCAGCCTGGTCTCCTGGGGTCAGGATTTAGCCCATGTCCCCTGGCTGCATCCTTATGTTTTCTCCCTGATGAAACCACCCTGTGTGTGCTGCCCAGAGACACCCCGAGAGGCACAGCCTGGAGACAGTGTGTTCCTTTGGGGACACTTACTCAGAGAGCTAGGGAGGCTGAGGACAGGCGGACTTTGTCCTTCCAAGTCTGTGTGCTGACACGTACATGAAAGGCTGATGTTCTCTCCACACACGCACACGCACGCACACACACACGCACGCACACACGCGCACGTACACACACGCACATACGCACGTGCTTGTATTTCATCTGCCCTCAGGGGACAGGAGGCTGAGAGCCCCTATTCAGGCAGCCGGCTGCTGAGCCTGGCCTGCTGCTCCAGGGACAGCCCCCATTGGCACCCACTCAGAGGAGAGGAGTCGATGCCACTGGGGACTCACACCCGCAGCGTGACCCGCAGAGCTCCACGGGGGGTGCGGGCGAATCCCCCAAGAACGTGGCTCTCCTTGTTCTTTTCCTAAACCATCACGGCAGGGTCCCTAGAAGTACATTTTGTCCCTAGAAGGTCTGTGCCTGAGATTGCAGGTTACAGGGGGCCGGGAGGGAAGGCAGTGCTGACGGCGAGGAGCAGCCAGGGGCCGGTGCAGCGCGTCTGCAGCCAGGAACTCCCGGTTTGGGTGTCCTTGGGGTCTCGCCCCACTCGGGGAAAACCCTGACGCTGACAAGAGCCCCTCGAGACCCGTGGGTGGGCCTTGCTCTCCCCCACACCCAGAACTGTGGAGGTGTGGGCACCTGGCTAAGGAGGGGCCAGGGAAAGAGGCCACAGAGATTGGGGGCACTGCTGGTCAGGCAGGCACCGCCCCCCGTGCAGTCTGCACCGCTCTCTGCAGCCAGCTGCCGCCCCTCCATCCTCATGGGTCAGGCTGCCCATGGGCCACCCTGCTCTGCTTTCTCCTCCTCCGTGACACTTGGTGGCTGCTCCTCCTGTTCATCCTTCCCATCCCCCCGCATCTTCCTGTATCACAGCCAGAAAGAGCTGCTCCTCACGCCCGGCCTTCCCTAGCCCTAGTCCACACTGCTCCCCTGGCCCCGGCACACCACCGCCTCTCTGCGGGTTTCGCTCCCAGCCCCCTCCAAAGCACAGTGCCACCACCCACCTCATCCAGTCCTCCCTGGAGGCCCTGCCTCTGCCTGGACTTGGCGTCTCAAAGGTCTCTCCTTTAGTGACCTCCAAGGGACACCATCTTGGAGGCAATGGGAGGTGGCCTCCACCCTCCGCACAGGGAGAGCCTCCGAGAGATTGGGAGCTGCGGTACAGTCAGCCCTCAGGATCCCTGGGGATGGGGTTCAGGGCGCCCCACCAACCTTGGACTCCAAGATCCAGGGTTGCCCCAGTCTCTTGTGTGACATGGCGGATTGGCCCCTCCCCACTCCCCCGCATTGCTTAGAGAATCCAGCAGACTGTGAACTCTGTCAGCTGTGGTCATGTCGTCCTGCTTAGGGGACAAGGGCAAGTCTGGGCACGTTCAGCACAGATGACTTTTTTTTTTTTTAATATTTATTTTTTAGTTGTAGGCAGACAGAATATATTTTTATGTGGTGCTGAGGATTGAACCCAGTGCCTCATGCATGCTAGGTGAGCACGCTACCACTGTGCCATAACCCCAGCCCCAGATGACATTTTTTTCTGAATATTTTCAATCTGCTGTTGGTTGGATCCACAGACACAGAGCCTCAGGTGAAGAGGGCCAGCTGCACTTCTTAGATACCTGCTGTGTACGGAGCAGTATGCTGCTGCTATTCCCTGTTTCCCGACTTGGCCCTACCCACAACCCCACCTAGGCTGGGATTAGGGGCTGAGATTAGGGGGCTGCCTGAGCTCGCCTGATGCTTGCTCCGTGGAAGAGAAGTCAGCATCAGCTGGCCCCAGCGAGGGGGGCTGCAGGGACAGGCCAGAGGGCAGCGGGTCGTGGAAGCAGGAGGAAGAAATCCAGACTGGACTTAGCGCCTCCTCATGGCCAGTCCTGAGCAGGGGCCTCCTCAGCCAGGAGGATCACCGTCCTCTCAGGGCCAAGAGCCCAGGGCCCAGGTCACGAGCTCTGGCCTTGTCTACTGGGTTGCCAAGTCTCAGAGCCCTGCATCCCCACGTGGGGAGATGGGGAAGACCTAGGAGGGAGCAGACTCAAGGGGAAACCTGAGGACGGGCACAGACGAGGCACAGCCCAGGGAGAGGAGGCATAGGCAGGGTCTTGTCTGAGAGAGAACTGGGGAGGGAGGAGCTGGGGAAGAGTGGGTCAGCACATCCGGCCCAGGAGAGTCCAGGAGAAACAGCCCAGGCCCCGAGGCTGGGCCACAGGCGCCATGTTGGAATCTGCCTGGGGGAAGGAGCCCAGGGTGGGAAGCCCAAGCCACACGAGGACAGAGGGACCTGCAGAGACCTCAACTCAGGGTACCAGAGAGTGGCGGCTCTAGCCACCTTCAGGGGGGGAGTTGGAAAGTGCTGCACGGAGACCAAGGGAGAGAGGAAGGTTCCGAGGTCCAGACTGTCGGCCCTGAGTCCCCTACAGAGGGACCTTCTAGAACTGGCCCCGCTGCCCCTGCAGCGTCCACCCAGCTGCCCATCCGTAGACTCCCAGCAGAGACTCGGCCCTCAGGAAGCCCCATGCCCACCTATGCTTGGGTGCCAGCCTGCGCAGCGGCTCTGCTCTGGTGCTGCTGGACAGGGCCCAGGCGAGGCTGCAGGCCCACTCACTGCCTTCCAGGCCCGACTCGGCCAGCTCAGATGAGGACGCTGGATTCCCTTTTTACTCAGCTATGACACATACCAGAACCTTCGGCCCTTCAAAGTGCATGGTCCCATCACCACCACCTTATTCCAGAAACTTTTTGTCCCCAAAGGAGACCCTAGAGCAGTCGCTCCCTCCTCACCCCACCCACCCTGGTGGCGGCCAGCACTGACCTTCTTCCGCCTCTGCAGATCCTCCCACCCTCCACATTTCACACGCGTGGCACCGAGCCACGGGCCCAGCGGCTGGCTCCTTTCCCTGGATCCATGCTCTCAGCATCTCAGCCTGGCGCGCATCGCACCTTGCTCCCTTTTATCATGGTGTGAGCCACCCGTTTGTGGCATGGTGTGAGCCACCCGTTTGTGGTTGATGGCATCATGGTTGTTTCCGGTTTTCACCAGCATGAGTAACAGTGCTGCAGACATTTGTGAGCAAGCGTCTGTGGCGGAGGCTTTGTGCCGAGCAGGGGCGGACCTGCGGGGTCACTCGGAGCTCTAGACTGTCCACAGCAGCGGCACCATTTAGCATCCCACCAGCAGCCGCCGGGGGCGTCCGACTTCTCCACAATCTCACCCACTCTTTCCAGGGACTGACCAGCCCGCCTCGTGGGTGTGCAGTGGTATCTCCTTGTGGCTTTGAATTCTGTTTTAACGTCCTGCATTTTAACTTTTCATTATGGAAAATTTCAGACATTTACGAAGTTAATGGAATAGCAGTGACCCCAGGACCCACGACTCAGCTCGACCTCCGGATCCTGCCGTTCTCCTTTCCTTTCTCCACTGCGACCTGTCATCATCGGCATTCATTGTTTTTACCTTTTTGTTTTGTAGGTAACATTTACACACACTGAAATGCACCAGCCTTAGCTGTACTGAACAACGGATACACGCCGCAGCCTTCCCCGTTACTATGATATTTACTAGTTCCCTCACCCTGGAAAGTTCCCTCGTGGCCCTTCCTGGTCAGCCCAGGGCACCTGCCATCAATGTGGATGAGCTTCACCCCTTCTTGAGCGTCCCGTAGGTGGAAATGCTACATCGGGTTTATTTGGCTCCACATTCGGCTCCACATCAGGCCTGTAGTGCAGGGTCCCCGCTCTGGCCTCCTGGGTTGCCTCTCTGCCTCTCCTTTCATGAAGGACTCAGTACCCTCCTCACTCCCACAGGGAACAGGCCCAGAAACAGGGTGACACACCGGCCCTGCCTGCCTAGGATTGAGGGGCTTTCTAGGACCAGGATTTTCTGTGCTCAAACCCAGCAAGATGTGGGCAGACTAGTTTGAGCTGTTCCACTCCCTACAACCAGAAGCTTCCCCAGGGAGAGAAAGGAAGCTAAACTTTTTTCTTTCCTTCCTTCCCTTTTTCTTTTCTCCTTCAAATATTGCCTGGGCTGGGGACAGTCTCTCACTGGAGACTGCAAGTCCCACCCCCCTGGTGCCAGCTGCACATCCCCCCAGCGGCTGAGGATGCTGAGCCCAGCAGTCAGTCAGGTGGAGTCTTGCTGCAGTGCAGGGAGGGACCGCGGGCCGGGCTGTGGGAGGAGAGGGTGCACATGGCTTGAATAGCCAAATGCCAGCCCCAGCCGCAGAGCGGGGACCTGTGGGCCTTCCCAGCCTCTCGGGAGTCACCTTCTGGACACTGGTTTTGAAAAGTCATCCCCATGCCATGAGACTCTCCTCGGCAAAGGCAAAAAAATCCCAGGATGTCAGTAAAGAAAGAGGCCTTGTAGGGAGAATCTGGCCCAGAGGCCAGCTTTCCAGTTCTTCCACATCTAGGGGGGCTGGCCAACCTGCACATTCCTGGGTCCCACCCAGGGCTGTGGTATTGTGATGGGGCCCAGGAACGTGCACTGGTAAACCCCTGCGATCTCTGATGCATGGGGTTCTGCATCAGCCTTGAGAAATTCCGATTGTGTCCCAACCTCTTCACTGGAAACTGAAGTACAGAGAGGGTAAGGACCATTTATTTCAAGGTCACACAGCAAGTTCATAGCAGCATTGGGGAATCAGAATCCCAAACTCTGAGCTTTTCAGGATCCCAAAGCAGACCTCTGATCCTGAAGCCATCTCAGAGGGTGGAGAATGTCTTCAGCTTCCTATAAAATCCAGCTGGAGGAGGAGGACATGGATGCCTTCTGTTTGAGCCAGGAGGCTATTGTCTGTGAGTGACTATCAGTCACGTGCCCTGTAGGCACAGCATCCTACCGATGCTCCACATGCATGGGCTGTATTTACCTGACAACCTTCGGGGCACAGACAACTCAAAGTCCAGAGGGGACAAATGACTCCCCTGAGTAAGTGGCTCCCTCTCAGCAGCACTCCCTCTGCCTCCCTCCCTATGTAGACCAGGCAGAGGTCAAGGGAGAATGGTGCCTGGCCCTGGACAGGCCCAGGACCTGGGATGGACCCGCCCCTTTCTTTTTCTATACCAGTCAGACACAGAGAACATTTCATTTTAGGATTCCTCTGGGCCCAAGCCCTAGAAATAATTTATTTTTCCACTTCAGAGCATTTTAATCTTAAAAACTGCAGCTGTCAACATCTTGCTTTTCAGATGGCAGTTGGCTTTGGCCATTCGTTCACTCACCCATCAGGTGCATGCCTCGTGTGTGTGTGTGTGTGTGTGTGTGTGTGTGTGTGTGTGAGAGAGAGAGAGAGAGAGAGACAGAGAGAGAGACAGAGAGAGAGAGAGAGATTCATAGGTTCTTAACCCTGGCTACACATCAGAATCATCTATGGGGCTTCTGGAAAATTCTACCACTCAAATCAAAACCTAGATCAACTAAATTACAATCTCTGTGTGTCTGGCCTGGACATCAGGGTGTTTCCAAGCCTCCCAAGTAATTCTAAGACACAGCCAAGGTTGAGGCACGTTTGAGCAGGGCTTCTCAAACCCTAACGTGCACCGAATCACCTACAGATCCTGTTAAAGTACAGACGCGGGGCAGAGGGCTTGATGCTGTGGTTCGAGGACCACACTCTGAGTAACAGTGGGACCATGTTAGGAGCCAGGGGCAGGGAGCTGAGCAACACAGGGTGGTCACACCTGGCTGGAGCCAGCAAGGGAGACAACTGCTGGGTGAAGGCTGCCACCACATGTCACAGGAGCTGGACTGCAGCCTTGGGACCCTCCAGCCCCCAGAGCCAGGTCTGCTGCCTTTGCTACCTTACCCAAAGTGCTAGCACATGCCTGGCACAAAGGAGGCCCTCAATTCATTTCTAAGGACTGAAAGAATGAGGGTCATTAGACAAAGTTACAAAACAGCTGTGGTGGCAAAGAGACGTGGGGTGGGGTCAGACACTACCATCCACTAGGTTTGTGAGCTCAGGCAAGTCGTGGTGCTGCTGTGAACCACTTCCTGAGCCATAAAATGAGGTCACACCACCCGCTCACAGCATTGCCAAGGGACAGCGCCACAGCAGTGTGGCACCCAGAAGGTGCTTACATCAGCAAAGGTGAAGGTTGGCCTCTATATCAAGGAGGCCCTAGGATGGCTGGACTTTAAAGGAAATAGCAGTTGACATCTCTCTTGTGTGACAGTCCCCATGGAGAGACCTGGGTGAGTGGGCAACTCCTGTTCTGAGACCCAGATCTTTCCACCTGGATGGTCCATCCTCCCCTGGTGCGCTGGTCCAACCTGCTGTCCCAAGCAGCGTGGCAGGCCCACCTGTGCCATCCTGGCTGCAGGAAGAGGGGAGTGTGCCGCGGCTCCCCCACCCCTGGCCCAGAGATGCTTCTCCATAGGTGAGTCAGTCATCCGGCCATACCTGACTGCAAGGAGGCTGGAAAGGGGGCTGTCAGATCAGCTGAGCAGCCTTGTACCCAGCCATGACCCCAAACTGCATAACAGGAAGCTGGGTAGACAGCTTGGACCCCCATCCTGTCCTGGCCTCCCCCACTTGTGGGGCCTGGGGATTCCCCCTACTCTGCCTCCCGTTGCTCTCCTCCCCAGGGCGAATGCTCTCACAAATGCTTCTACATCTTCGTGGTGGAGACCGTCTGCGTGGCCTGGTTCTCCCTGGAGTTCTGCCTGCGCTTTGTCCAGGCCCGTAACAAGTGCCAGTTCTTCCAGGGGCCGCTGAACATCATCGACATCCTAGCCATCTCCCCGTACTACGTGTCGCTGGCCGTGTCCGAGGAGCCCCCGGAGGACGGCGAGCGGTCGCCCAGCGGCAGCTCCTACCTGGAGAAGGTGGGGCTGGTGCTGCGCGTGCTGCGGGCACTGCGCATCCTCTACGTGATGCGCCTGGCGCGCCACTCGCTGGGGCTGCAGACGCTGGGCCTCACGGTGCGGCGCTGCGCGCGCGAGTTCGGCCTGCTGCTCCTCTTCCTGGCGGTGGCCGTCACTCTCTTCTCCCCTTTGGTCTATGTGGCGGAGAATGAGTCCGGCAGGGTCCTGGAGTTCACCAGCATCCCCGCCTCCTATTGGTGGGCCATCATCTCCATGACAACGGTGGGCTACGGGGACATGGTCCCGCGCAGCGTGCCGGGCCAGATGGTGGCCCTGAGCAGCATCCTGAGCGGGATCCTCATCATGGCCTTCCCGGCCACGTCCATCTTCCACACCTTCTCCCACTCCTACCTGGAGCTCAAGAAGGAGCAGGAGCGGCTGCAGGTCCGCCTCCGCCGCCTCCAAACCACCGACTCCGACTCCGCCAGCGAACATGAGCTCCTCGCCAACGCAGACGAGGCGATGCTGGAGGGCCCCGCCTTGCCCATCCCCCAAATGTAGCCCAGAATCCCTCCTGAGTGCAGCCTGTAGCTCCAACCCATTGCTCTTGCTGAACCAAGCTCCAGAATCCTGGGTAGACTCCTGGCGGCAGACCTCCAGCGCTCCTGAGCCCTCACCGCAAGGAGGGTGCCAGGCCCAAGATGTCTCTTGATGTGATCTTCGGGGGTCATGGCCTCCAGACGCAGGCCAGCCCTCCCCAGCCACCTGCCTTCTCTCCTGCCAGCTACTGAGCACGGCCCATCCTGCTGAGCCAGGCGATGCCCCTGCCCTCTCTCTTCTTCCGGCAGCCTATAACATCCCACTCTGGGACCTGATGCCCGTAGAACTGGTCGCCACTGATGGTTGAATGTAGAGCCTGCAGAATTCCATTCTTCCCCGTGACGTGCTTTCTTGGACCTCGTCACCACTGGAAATGAGAGGGTCCGGGCACTGAAACCCTCTGCCAGCTGCCCCGTCCCGCCCACAGGCTCCACGGGCTCCACATGCTCTGCCTAACCTCCACCAGTGGCTGTCCTGCGGCAGCTGCCAGCACCCTGCTCTGGAAGCTCTCCACCAAGCAGGCAGAACTGGCCTCTTCACAGCAGCTCTGTGGGGCTGGTGGTGGCAAGCCTGCTGTCCTCTGGCTAGCCTGGGACCTAGGTAGCGGCAGCACTGGCTGGCAGAGTGCAGGAAGCGCTCCTCGGCTGGCCGGGCCCTGAGTGGGACATTCTGCAGCCACCCAGCCCTTGACAGAGGCCGACTCTCCCAGGGCTCCGTGATGTCCGCTGCTGGTTCCCCCAGCCCTGCAAGGACCTCAGCTGTCCAAGCTCAGCCCAGACACACGGACGCAAAGCAGCTGCAGTGCAAGGAAGAGCAAGCAGGGTCTACCCCAGCTGGCTCTCGGGACCGGGCCATGAGGACGACGCTCCATTTTTGTTTAGATGTATGTATTTACCTGTTGATTCATCAGCAGATGCATCCTTTGCACCCAGCAGAGAAGGCAGGCCGAGGGCCACAGTGCTGGGGCGAGGCAAGGAGTCCTGAGACTAGCAGCAAAGATCAAGGACCTCTGAGCAGTGGATGTCTAATGGCTTCCCAGAGGCACAGACGGGGTTGAATGTTAGAGAGATTTGGGGAACGGAGCTGGAAAAGTGGTTTGAGATGAGAGAATGGTGGAGGGTCAGAGCACTGTGGAGATGGACGTGCTGTGGCCACGGTGGTGCGGATGATGATAATGGTCAAAGGGGATGTGAGACCAGACAGAATGGGGGTGACTGAGCAGTTCAAGCAAGACCGAGAGGTGACCTCCTCGTGGAACTCATCGTACAGGGTGGAGTCACATCCTGGAGTCTCTTGTGTTTTGTCTCCCAGCAGAGCACACCTAGAAGATGTCCCGATGGCACTCCGCAGGAGTGACCCAGCCCTGCATTGTTGCTCACTATTGCTCACTGTTGGCTGTAAGTCCCCTGGGAAAGTGCAGGTGACACAGACAGGTGTCCATGCCATGGATCGGGGCCTGCGGGCACGGCCCAGCTTGCAGAGGGGAGTGGTCAGCACTTCATCACTGGTGACAGGTCCCTTGCTGTTCACTCCTTCCATTAGTATTTAGCCAAGGCCTCTCTGTGCCAGGCACAGGTTTCCCCTGACTGCAACGTACAGCTGACAGCTCTGGACCAAGGGAGCACCAGCATGGAGCCTGAAGTGAGTCTTGACCTTGTGAGGAGCCCTCGGTTACTCTGACTCCTCCAGATGTCCTCCCAGCTGGTGCAGGCACATGTCCCACTCCTTCAGGCCCCAACAGTCAGGGGGTCACCCCCACTACTTTCCAAGCTGACATTTCTCCAAGCTCTGTGCATGGCAACACAGCGGCCACCACACAAGGGAAGTCTCTATGTCCCACAAGACCTACTTCTCGTGTGCTGCTATGCTCTGAGAAATGGCTGGCAAAGTCTCATGGGGTCACGTTCTGGCGCTCCTTGAACAATAGCCATATGAGTCTTTTGTCCCAGGCTAAGATTTTTTATAACTATTCTTGGGCAAAATTTTAAAAAGGCAAAGGCTCCCACTTATTCTCCTCCTGGGGGCTGGACAACTCTGGTGCCTCCTGGGGCCTGGACTTCTCACCTCCTCTGTGACTGTGAGCAGTCTTCTTCCCTTGCTGTCAGCAGCAGGGTCAGGCTAGACCTGGGGTGTTCTGACTAGAGTTCCACAGACGACCTTCAGGGCCTCCTTGGTAGAGAAGATTGGCCAAGCAGGCAGAGCTCTGCAAACCAGGGCACAACCTAGGCACTGGTGATGTTTAGAATAATGTGAAAATCTCCAGACACCTTCTCTACTCCAGTCAGTACCTGTCCACAGCCCCTTGAGCTGAGGCGGAGGCTCAGCCCTGGAACCAGAGAAGAATCCTCAACAGCCACTGGAAGACCTGTGTGTGCCCTCCTCTCCTGACTGAGGACCATGTCTGTGCTGTGTGTCTGGTGCAATGATTCCTAACTACAGCTCTGCTCACCTCTGTGACTGGCTCCCACCTAAAGGTCTCCACTGTCCTTCGTGCCACCTACCAGGCGTCTCCACATAAATGCACCAAGCCTAAAGGAAAAATTAAAAGCCAACATTTGATGAGCCACCATCGGCACCATGAGGTTCCATCATGAGTCCACACACGCCCAGCTGACATTCTCTACCAAATTTGAGGTGGTGAATTGCAATCAGTTGCTTGCATGTGGGGCTTAATTAAAGCTCTATTTTTTCTCCTGGGTAATGTCCCAGGAGACAAGCTAAATCGCCTTGGTCTGTCCTTGCTGAGCAGCCTCTCCTGCTGATTGGGTCGGCGGGTGTGACAAGCAGTGCGGGCAACTTCTCCGCCCCCACTGGCTGAGAGAAGCCTGTGATTTCCGGAGGCTCTTTCTCTCTGGGGCCAAGGGGTGTGACTGTAGCCAAAGATAGATATTGTCCTGCTGACCCCAGAGAGAAACGCCCTTTAATTCAAGCCATTTTCAGGGGGTATGTGTCTGTGGACATGGTTCCTGGAGATGGCTACCGTTAGGTTCAACGTCCTTCTAGCTGAATGGACCAAGCCGCAGTGGGAGGATGAGCTAATTCTTGAATGGGTCAGGAGGGATTTGAGTGGGGCTGGGCCAGGGAGTGTCCCAGGGACCCAGTGACTCTATTTTGATGGCTCCTAGGACTTATGAGTATGGTGACTGGAAGTTCCATCAGACAACAGTCCAAACAGGGAAGGTCCACAGGGGCTCAGAGGGGTGGACCTCTCGGGCGGATGTGCATGTACCCAGTGAGTTCACCAGTTACTCAAAGGAATCACAATCCCTCAAAAAGAATGAAAAACTCTAGAGTAAATCAACTCCCTCATTTTAAGATGGAGAGACGAAGGCTCAGAGAGGGAAAACCACCTGCCCAAGGCCACATAGCCAACTCCTCTGGTCAGCTCCTGCATCCTGATTCCCAGCAGAACACTCCTTTGAGGGTATCCTGATGCAGCTCCCAGCCTGCCAGGCCACGCTGTCCTGAGCAGAGTAAGCAACTTTGTCTGGCACATTGTGTGACCATGGACCTGGGGTCCACTTCTCCAGCCCTTCCTTTCCTCACGTATTCCATGGGGACTGTGCAGGACAAGGCTGTGGAAGTCCTTCCCAGCTGGGAGCGGCAGTGATTCTGGAAAGAGGGGCAGCTGCAAACCAGAGGGAGCTGAGAAGGAACCCTCCGTGGACGAGTCGCAGGCCACAAAGTGGCTCCTTGGCAAAGCGGCGAGTGGCTCAAGCTAAAATCCCTCCTTCCATCCACCCACCAGCCCCTGCCTGCCACCTGGTGCCACATCCCCAGTTGCCTGGCCGCCTGGCAGTGGCTACCCACCGCGAGGCCCCTGAAGCCTCCTCCCAAACCCTCGCCCTCTTCTTCCTTGATTTTGTGGGTAACGGGCAGCACTGCTGAATGGTCACTATGCCCCAGGCAATGGGCTTTTCAGCATTTTCTCTGGAAAACATATCAAACATGAGAAAAATTGCAAGAACAAAAATAGTGATAGAAGACCCTGATACACCTCTTTTTTCACATGTCCATTGACGTCATCATTTGCCCTGTCTTTATTTTCATTATTTACAAGTAGCACGTTTTCCTGAGCCACTGAAGAGTGGGTTGCCCACTGGGGGCATCTGCTCGCAGGACTTCAGGACGCGGCGGCGGACGCCTCAGCCGCCCTGGCCCAAGCATTCCTGTCAGGAGTCCTGCGCGGTCCCCGAGGCTCAGGAACATTTCCAAGTATGGGGTGTCCAACTGCCTAAGTGAGCTGTGTCCCTCTCGGGTGTCACATCTGGGGGTACCACATTCCTTGTGAGACACAAGCCCTTTGGTTGGAAATGACCCCAGGAAAAGCTGACAGGGAAATGGAGACTGAGAGTGCTGGCTTGGCCCAGAGGTACTCAAATCCAAATCCAAAATGAACGTTCCTCCTCTTCCCAGCCCAGCAGGACAGGAAGCACGTGCTGATTTGGCTGGGCATGTACTGGCCACACCAGCCGCCTGCGTAAGGAGGACAGCATGTCTCCCTTGAGGTGAAGTAGTTGCCAGGGCTCAGCACATCATCTCTGTGCACCTGTAACAAGAAGAGGACCCTCCCCTGCCCTTCCCAGAACCTGGCCAGCTTCGCAGATTCTTAGAACTAAAAAGACCTTAATGATCACTGAGTCCAACTTCAGCTGTGGACGGGAAGGCCCAGAGAGGGAATGTAATTGGGCAGGCCACACAGCCAGTGCTGGCAAAGCCAGGGCTCAGCCAGGCTCTGGATTCACATCCCCATGCTCCCAGCTCTGGGCCACCTGATCCTGCCCAGCACCTGTCTCTGAGGTACAGCGTTTGACATCCATCCAGGGGCCCCTCCAGGAATACGACATTGTTAAAAATAAAACAAAAGGAGCCCAGTCCTTCTCTGCAGCACTTTGCTTCCGAGGACACACCGGGAAAGGTGGCGGCGTCCCTGTAGCTGCCAACTTTCGTAACTCACCTTTGCCATAAGGAGGACAATGCCAGGGAGAGCACTGGGCGCCACGTGATGTGACTGGAGAGGATTTGGGTGTCCTGAGCTAAAATTAGCCAATCTTGCTGCTTCTGAAGACTTCCATGGTACTCGGCAGTGGCTAACCTGGCTGAGGTCCCCTTGGGGAAGCGCGGCAGTTTCACCTCCCCCCTTCCTGGCTGAGCCTCCAGGGCCCTCCGCCCCCATGTTCCCCCAGAGGAGCAGTAAGAGCAGGAAGAAGTGAGGCTGTGGCCTCTCCATGTGTCAGGGCAGGTCCAGTCACGAGGCTGCTGGGGTCGACCTTGGGGATGTGAGAGGATCCCCTGGAAAGGCAGTGGCAGGGGCCAGGGTCCATCCACCCCAGGGCACCAGCAAGACTTGGTCATGAGTCCAGTGTAGCCAAGGATGGCTTCTGGGGCACTATTTCTTATGCATCTACTATGTGCTAGGTGTGGAGAGAGCATGAGCGACACAGGAGCCTGCAGGGCCCCAGTGGAGGATAAAGGGTGGCCGTGAGCATGCAGAGAACAAGACCCCACAGCTTGAAGTGAGTCCCAGGATGGGGGAGGCCCAGGAAAGATGGAGAATGACCACATGCGGGGCTTGGCAGCGGCCAGATCTGGCCAGGCTCCTGAGGGAGGCATTTCTCGGTTCTCTGGGACCTTGGGTTCCTCCAGAGCCAAACTGGGGGAGGGTGTGAGTGTAGCCATCGAATTTGAAGATGACCTGTTAACCAGAAAACGGTCAAGCCCTGACACGGGGATCAAAGGAAACAGCATTTGTTTTGGCACCAAGGACTGGCCAAGCAGGTGCAGGGCGTGCTTCACGTGGGGTCTGCGGCGCGTGTCCAGTGGCTCAGTGGCTGGGCAGGAGTCCTACATCACAAAGCCCTTCTGACTGGTTGGTTAACTCGGGCACGCCCCTCACTGACTCCCGTGGCCCCCAAGCCCACTGCAGCCTGCCCTGTGGCCTGCCCCACTCTTCTGCAGAAAGTCGCAGCCTGAGGTACTGCATTTTTCCCCTGGGTCCCAGAAGACACGAGTGGGGGGAAGCGGAGGCAGACCAGAGGCAGCCATGGTAGTGCGGGTGGGCCTGCTCATCCCCATTGGCATCTGTAGTTCGAGCCCCAAAGGCGGCTTTGGAAGGTGGGGTAGAGGGGGAAACACCAGGTGTTCACTGGGCAAAGGCAAATTTCTCTCCCGTGCCACTCTCCCATCCTGATAACTGCTCAACACTCTCTAGAACACACTTGTAAATATCAGAAATGACTCATTTCCAAGTTCAAGAAGGCCTATTCTGACTTCAGTAGACAAATAAATGAGCAAATAAACAGTAGGAGAATTACTGGCTTTTATAGCTGGAAATCCAGCTGGAGTTCGGGTATGGCTTAGTCCATGGGCTCAGCCAATGCCATTGGCTGATGCAGATTCAGGGCATCTTCCCTCTGCCTCCTGGGTGTGTTGGCTTTACCCAGGTTCTCTTCATGGCTACAAGATGGCTGCATAATCTCCAAATCTCACACCTGTACTCCACCAAATCCACTGAAGAAAACCCCTTCTGCCTAAGACTTCCAATCACGTGCTTTCCTTGCTCTTACTGAGCAGGTCACATGCACATCCTAGAACCAACTGCTGTGGCTGCACCAATTGACTCATGTGGGTTGAGACTCCCCCAGGAACACAGGCTCTGCCCCACCCAGGCCAGAATGGACAGGGTGAAGTCTCCTGAGGACAAGGAGGGCACTGCCATGAGGGAAATGGGCACAAGGCGGCATCCCTGGCTGACTACCACTCTGGGTGCCAGCCTCTGGCAGCCCTTGGGACCAAGCTGGAGAGCTGGAGTGGCACAGCCCTGCCCACAAGAGGGCCCTGCCCCCAGCTCCCTGGGGCATGCAGGGACACTCCCTGGCCCACTGCCCCAATCTGGGCTGAAGACCCTGGGATCTTTGGAGAGTAAGCAGAACAACTCTGGGCCCACCCTGGGGGAGCTGGAGGGTAAGCTGGTGAGCTGGCCCAGAGTGGGAAATGGCCACAGGGCCTAGGCGAGGCTGGGAAGGGGCTGCCAGGCAGGGTGTGTGGATGTCCCAGAGCTGTCCCTCATCTGTCCCTCAGGAAGTCTGTGGTGCCCAATGCTGTTCCAGGCTTGGGGGCTCAAAGGAACAACAGAGGGGGTGCCGAGGGAGACGGCAGGGGCTGCTCTGCAGAGGTGGCCCTGGAGAGGAGGCCAGGAGCAGGTGTGTGGCCCACAGCAAAGCTCCGCAGAGGGAAGAGGTGCAGGGTCTGGGCAGGAAGGGGTTTGGTCCTCCAGGACACAGCCTGGCATTGTATCCACAGGAGAGAAGGTGCTAGAGTGCAGGAAGGGGATGCGGTCAGGGACTGGAGGGCCCTTCTCACAGGGCAGAGCCTGGCAGTCCTTCCTCATGCCCTGTGGAAAGGTCCCTGACCACGGCCAGCACTGTGCCCACCTGTGTCCTCTTTAGTAACAGAAACTCCCTGAAGTCCAACAGAGCCTCTGCTACCCAGCCACCTCTGTGACAAGGTGCGGCCTCTGACCAGATTTGGGCACAAGGCATGGGAGCAGAGGAGGACAAGGAACCCGGGGCCACCTCCTTCAAGAGGAGGCCACGTCCACTTGAGGTGTGGACAGCAACCCGCACCCAGGCAGGGACCTCAGGACTGTCCTTTGAGGAAGAAACTCCTCTGAGAACCAGCGGAAGTGGCTTTCTGTGCCTGGCAGCTCGGCAGGCACCCACGGTGTATGCGGGACATGAGGGAAATCAGGCCTTCTGAGGCGGCAATGCCCGCACAGCCCAGGCAGCAAGAAACTAATTTTTTTAAAATGTTTTATGTGCTGCTTTTCTGAGATGTCATTCATATACCATACATTTCTTTTTTTTTTTTCTTTTTTTGGTCCTGGGGATTGAACTCAGGGGCACTCAACCACTGAGCCACATCCCCAGCCCTTTTTATATTTTATTTAGAGACAGTCTCACTGAGTTGCTTAGGGCCTCATTAAGCTGCTGTGGCTGGCTCTGAACTCACAATCCTCCTGCCTCAGCCTCCCCAGCCACTGGGATTACAGGTGTGTGCCACTGCACCCGGCTAGTTTATATGTCATACAGTTGACCCGAGTGCACAGTAGAGTGCAAAGGCCACCCAGGGTCCAGTGAAGATTGCTGGGCCTGGGGCTGCAGGGAAGGCTGGGGGAGGGGGTCATGCCGAGGAAGTAGCGCTTGAATTAACCAAGCTGGATGACGTCACCTCCCGATTTAAATGTGCTACTGCTGGCAAAACTCCACCCCAAGGGGTTAGGCCAAGAGGACATTAACAGACTGTCCATGAGAAGCAGCCTCATCATCGCCCCCACCCCCAGCCTGGTGAGCACAGGGATGCAGAGCCTGGGGGTGGGGGGCAGACGGAGGCGACGTGGAGACAAATGGTACTTATTTGGCAGAACACAGCGAAGTTGATGAAGTTGATGTCAGTTTGAAGAACTTGTTTACCCAGGGATTGTGTGATTAATGACCACCACGAGGCTCGCGGGGCAGAAAGCTGAAGTTTGAAGTGAGGGGGGATTTCAGCATCTGGCTGTAGTCACTGCCGCAGGATGAAGTAAATCAATGTAAATTACCATCGGGGTAGACAGCGTGTAATAAATGGACTAATTGATAGATTTGGGGGTTTCAAAAGCCCTCTCCAGCCCTAAAAGGTTGTAACCATGAGAAAAGATTCTCACACTTGGCCTTATTCTTTAAACAACACCTCAATGTAAGTAACGAGTTGTTTTCTCAGTTAAGCAGAAATCAGAGCTCATCCAGCCTCTGCCTGCCTCTGCTGGGTCGGACTCTCTCTGCACCTCCAGGCTGGAGGCTCGCTGGACTTTCCTCTTGCAGCCTTTCCTGCCTCAGCTGCCCTCTCCTGCCCCCCCCCCAGCCACTTGTGCCACTCCCTCACGCTAAGGTCCCCAGCATCGGCTCCCCCAGATGTACCAACCTGCAGCTCCTTCCTAAATGGCGGAGCATGGCGCACAGAGCAGAGGGAGAACAGAGGGCCGAGCCCGGAGGGGACTTCAGGAGAGGCACC
>PVHX01018990.1:0-35509 GCA_004024805.1 Geosciurus inauris
GATAATACCCCCAGTTACTGCTTTACTGGAAAAGAAAGAAAATGCTAAGCCAGAGGATATATCAAAACTAGTGGGAGTTCTGTTCAACTCAGGAAACTGATGTCCACAAGCCCCATTCATTTCTCTCTCTCTCTCTCTCTCTCTCTCTCTCTCTCTCTCTGTGTGTGTGTGTGTGTGTGTGTGTGTGTGTGTGTGTTTCCAAGTGGGCTGAAATAATGCAGACAGTGACATCTGGAGACTGTATATGAAATTGCAGTCCTAAAGTAGACATTTATCTTAATAAATCCTTAATAAATCTCAGAATACAAAGTTGAAGTTGTGCAAATTACCTGAACAGCTTAATATCAGGGTAAATTTTAAGGCTACATGTACGTTTTTAATTGGAAGTTGATCTTTGTCAGTAAAACACATAACAAAGGATCTTAGGTTTTTATAAAGGAAACCATAGGATGTGAACAAAACTGGTGGTTACACAGGTCTATTCAGATTTAAAATACCACTGAGTCAAACAGTAATTGCAAAATGTTGGCCTCTTAAGCTTTGACCTCTCTGGCTTTCCTTATGTCACATACTGAGTTACTCTGATTTTTGCTGGGGGGAAAATATTTACAATGAAGCATCATATCTGACTTTGACCAAGACTGTCTTGAATGGCAAATTTAGGTAAACTGCTTCATAAATATCACTATGTTGAGGTCAGGAAAATTAAAATATTTTCATAAGAAGACTGGGAAAGGAGTATGTCTATATTGCTTAGCTTATTTGCCTGTCAGTTTCCTTCTTTGGAGAAAAAATAAAGGTTTACTTCGATTCTTTGTTGCCCCACAGTTTGAAAGGTTTAGCATGTTCCTCATGCTTGTCATCCTCAGGAACTCTGAGTTTGAGGTGTTTGCCTCCACTGCCTAGTAAAGGCTGCCAGAGGCTATCTGGCTCCTGGGTGAGAAGCAAATTGGCAAATATGACTTTGAGGTAGGTTAATGTAGTCAGTCGCCCTGATAACCAGTTGCTGTCCAGTACAGGCGAGTTTTCAGGGCTATCTTCCTCTTTCCATTTCTCAAAGCAATTTGATAAGATATTCTAGCATATTGTGGTTTTATAAGACCTAGCCACAGAAGGTGATTTTTGTAGAAAAGTATTTCAGTAGCTAGTCAGTAGATTTCCCTTAAGTTGTTGACCAGCTTAGAAATGATTTCTTTGATGCTCAAGACAATTCTTCAGATTGTTCCATCATGTTTTCCAACACTTCCCCACACAGCTGTGTCAATAATTCTGAACAATGTGTCGTTCCTCAGCTTCTCACATGCCTCCTCACTTATGTTATGGCAATTCTTTTAATGTATTTTCATCTTACTGTAAAAGTAATGACATTTATCCTAGATAACCTGGAAATTGTAGAAACATTTGAACATTGAAACAAACAAGTCCTATCACCCAAAGACCTGAAATAATGACTCAATCTTTTGGCATTTTATATTTCATATTTTCCTTTTATGAAATTTTAAAAAAAACTGAGATCATACTAGTATATGTGCAGGTTTATATAGAGCTTGAACAGTAACATGCTGTGACACTGATATTATGTCACTCATTTGCAATTAGACTTTATGTGTGTGTTCTTATCTATAATATGTGAACCAAAACAAAAAAACCTCCATTGTCCAATGACTCTTGACAAAATACTTGGAAGCACTTTGTTGTATGACAGTATTTATTGAATTCAGAGAAAATAACATCTGATCTGGGACTTGTGGGTCATGTACATTGAGTAGTTGAAAATGTTTACATATTAAAAAACAAAAGGAAGACCAAACACATTGAATGTTATACCAAACTTTAATCTGAGGATATATACAATTTGTTGAAATACAACAAAATATTTTTTGAAAATCATAAGTTTTTATTATAGGATCAATATGAATATATAGAAAAAATAACCTGGCATTATGAATACTATATTGCTTTTCTAAATATTCTATATTAGGTTAAAACACCCTGTTTTCATTGTTCTAGTTGATTGCAGCTATTCTCCTGTAAACTAAATATATCTTAGCTGGAATTCATGAGGGGCTATCCAGCAGAGAAAACCCTGAGAAGAAAAGGAATCATTTTTCAGTGGGGTTACCTATTAGCATCTCTGATGAAGGAGGTCTGGTGGTAACTGAGATGGAAGCTATTTCATGGAAAGAGATATTGGTTTATTTGTGGATTTTATTCCATGAGGCTATTACTGGTACTCATTTCCAAAGCCAATTAAAAATTAAATGCTTTCTGCACTCAGCTCAGAGAGCCTTCTTTAGCAAGAACAACTAGCAGAGGGGCAGACTTAGGAGCTGCTTACGAAATATATTTCAATCAAAATCTATCAATATTAAATTTTTTTTCTTCCAATGTCGTGATTAATTTCCTAACTGCAGTGAATGTGAGGGTGAGGCGCTGGGGGGGATAACATTTCTTGTATCTTGTTCACATGTTGGGAAGATGAGGTTGAAGTATTTGGGAGCTGGAGCTAAACATCAGATTTCTAACCTAAAACCTAGGCAGTATGTGAGAAATATTTCTTGTTTTCTTGCTGTAACAGTAATTTCTCCATTTGTTTCACACAAACCGCTTTCTTCTTTCCTCCCAGTGGCAAAAACAGGATGTTCGAAGTCATTGGTGAGACCCTGGAGAATGATTTCCCAAGCTGGATGGCAAAGATTTTGAGACAGCTTTCCAACCCTGGACTGGTCATCGCTGTTGTGCTAGTGATGGCGTATGTGCTTCCTCTTCTCAGAGAAAGAGGCTTTGTAATTTTAAGTTTTAAGTTTTCCTTTTAAGTTTCAGCCTTTTCCAGCATTTTCCCTTTCCCAATGGGTTGTGCTAACCTAACCAGATTCAGTTCTGAATACATGTTGGTAGGAGCTAAAATTCATGAGCCATATTCTGATCCTGTTGGATGTAATTCACAGCCATCTGCATCTGTCTTTGCCTCCCCAGGATTATAAGATTTGTTCCCAAGTAACCAAAATAATTATCAGTAAACAGCTAAAGCAAGGGAAACATAAATGCTAAATGCTAAATCTAATCAGCACATTGAGCTTCCCCCTGCAACACGGCCCCCGCCTCTTGTTCCATAAAGTAGATGGTTGTGAATATACAGAAATGATGAGACTCTAAGTTGATGTTCCCCTTGAGGGCCCTGTAGTCTGTATGGTAGGGCTAATGGCTCAAGGGGTCTTAAAAATCGCCCTGTCGTTGTTCTTAGAGAGCTATTAAAAACTATGTGTTCATAATAACAGGATCAGAGAGAGGTCTTAGAAAGATCCTTTTCATCTACCCCTTTAAAGTCAGAAGTGATTTCCGAAAGGGAATTTGGTAAGAGACTTTCATTTCTATTTTGCTTTTATTGAATGCTGACTCTTGACCACAGCAGATAAACTTACATAATCTAAGTAAAAATACCGGCCTGCTATCAAAGAGGCCAAAAAAAAGCACCCCTTTCCTTTCAAAACCCCACCCTCCAGAAAGAGAAAGTCTGGAACTGCCACTACTTTCAGCCAAGGAAGACAAGCGTTCCTCACTTCCAGGACACTTCAGGAATAAAGTTGATGCAAAAGATTGGATGTGTTTAGAAAAGGTATAATGAGGATATCTGAGGCAAGAAACTCCCCACTGGTAAGAAATATACAAGCTGGGATGCTGACTTCTGGGAATAAAGTGGTCTTTCCTACGTGAGAAAGATAATAACATGGTAATAGTAGCACTCCAAGTATACTCTTTTCCAGTAAACACTGTGCTCATGCCTTTTATATGATGATGCCTTCTATGAGAGAGAGCTAATAACTCATAAGGATAATTAAATAGTAAAGCAGATTACTCTTATATATTACAGAACCTTGATCATGAGGTGATATTAAGAATGTGATAGTAAATCTCTGGCACAGATGTGTTAGAAAAGGACCTGCTGAATGCAGCATCTTACACCAGATGGCCCTTGGAGTGATTCTCTTTCTCCATATTTTCAGGATACAGTGGCTTCTGAGAGCACATTAATAAGTATCCTGTGGCCTTTGATAGTCAAGGCCCTTTAGCAATATAAATTAAATCTTGCTCAATACACACACACACACACACACACACACGCACACACCAGAAAAGTTAGATTTTGTTACAACATTCTTAATTTATTGAGAGACAGAATTGTTTTTAAGCAAAGGAGTGACATCATTTGAAAGCAGTATCTGAAGATCTAATAAACTGTCTTAAGAGTTGGAAAAAGAATGAAAGCTGCTGCTGTTCCAGACACTAATTGTACCTTGACTCATCGAATTCCCACAATAACTTTAAGACACTGGTTTCATTCAACATATTATCAGCTACACATGGAAGATCCCCAAAGCAAGTGACTAATAAGTGGAATTAAAGCTCATGTCTTCTAACTTCTTATTCCCTCAACTCATTGGCACCACCAAGTCGAGCATGGGATTCGTGGGACTGTCAGAAGGGCTCAGGCACTCCTTAGGGTCAAATAGCAGATATTTTGAATAGAGGCACAAGTGAGGACCTTATGTAAGTACTGATATAAATACTTCTTTAGTTAGTTTATTGGCCATAGAAAACAGTCTGGGAGCCAGATTTGACCTGGAGGCCTTAGTTTACCCACTCTTGATATAGACAGCCCAGATGAAAATTGCCCATGTGTGAGGGTTGAAAAGATGTCCACAAATACTGACTTTAGCACTGAGATTCTGATTTAAAACTCAAATTTCAGTTTATTACTGATTTTATTTTTTCAGGTCCTGAGGTCTCTTATTTTATAAGGCCTGTGCAATTGGCTTGGCTTTTTATTACCTTTAATTAGAGAATGTTACAGGCATTTTGAATTTCCCCAGTGGACCATATTAAATCCATTTGGATGGTTTTTGAGTATCTGAGCAGAGTTTAGGTTGCTTCTCTCTAGGCAGTGTCATTCCTTTGGAGCGCAGGAAGTGATTTGTGAGGAATATTCATTTAACATGCATTCCGAAGCAGGAAAAAGGTGATGGATATATAGAGAATTCTGAACTGGAAATGATATGTGAGATTTTCAAGTTCACTCTCTAAATCCAGGAACTTTTCTAAGAAAATTCTTTTCTCTCTCTCTCTCTCTCACTCTTTCACACACACACAATTTATTGAGCACCTATTTCATGCCAGATACGGTCTCAGATGCTTTTATGTGTGTAATTTCAGTTAATCATATAAGAAAAAACCCCAACTAAACCATATCAATAATTGTGCTGCTAGCACCAGATGGCTCATAAAGGATATTATCTAGCATGTTGGTGAGCAGAGGAAATGTGTTCAATATCCAGTTCTTTGCAACAAAGAGCAATATCAGCTTTTTTTTTACAGCATTTTTTCTTTGTTGTTTATTCATTTGTTTTAAGAGAAGATGAGCATATTTATTTTTGTAGAATTGTTGGGCTGAAATTTGCTCTTTCTAGAAATGTAAATGTCATTTGAAATCCAGAATTACTCCTTTATAAAATGTTTTCTTTTTGAGAGAGGAAGAAATGCAAATAATATGTTCTGTGGAAAAAAAATCCACGTTAATTAACTATGCCTCTGAGGATGATATTCTTAGTTGTAAAGGCTAAAGGAAGGAATTTAAGGCAGAAAGTCATTTTCCTTTTTATTTGACATATTCTCTAAGCTTCAGTAGATTTTCCACTTTCTTGGACATCATTACCATCAATTTAAACTGTTTTTAATTTTAAAGTAAACTGATTTTAATACATTTCCAGAAAGAAGCTAATATTAAGGAGTGTGGAATAGTAGATAGGGTCCCATGTGGTGGATTAGGAGCCTTTGGGCCCAACGTTCCAGCTTCAGCCTAGTCACTGTGTAAATCTGAGTGCACATCTTTACCTCTCTAGACCTCAGTTTTTATTCACAAAAGGTTTCGAGTAGAAAATATCTTCATGTCCACTCCAGAGCTAACATTCTTTGATTTAGTTATGTAAATTTAAGAAGAATCTTGTGGAGCTGAAAAGGCCATCAATTTTATTGTTTTCTCATAATTTAGTTTGACCATCTATTATCTCAATGCCACTGCCAAGGGCCAGAAGACAGCAAATCTGGAACTAAAAAAGAAAATGAAACTGGTAAGATACAGTTTATTTCATTAAAATATTGTCTTTATTAGTGTCAAGTAGTAAGGAACACCAGGGGGTGTAATTTTCTTCTCTCCTTTTTTGTTTTGTACAGCAAGCTTTGGAAAACAAAATGCGGAACAAGAAGATGGCAGCTGCACGCGCAGGTTGGAGATGGGTTCATGATGGCGATTTTGTCTTAACTGATAGTCTTCTCGTATTTTTTATTTTTTCTCTGAATGAAGCATTCGATGACAAGTAGCATTATGACCCTGAGCAAGCTGTTCCACATCCTCACCTTCCATCTCTAGCTGTTCTCATGCATCACATCCCGGGATTTGGTTTGTTTTTCAATGGAGGATAAAGAAGGAAAAATTAAGAATGTAAATTAGTAGTGATAAAATAAAAAGTGACCTATAAAACTGACATATGATTAAAATATCCCTCTAGTCATACCAATAACAAATATAGCTAGTGTTTATTTGAACTATTTTTATATATAGAAGGGAACATTAGGAAAATCCCCAAAGGATCCTCCTCTGAGATTACCACTATTGACTGCCAGATAGCTTTTATAGTCCATTAAAATTTTTAAAAAAGGCTCCCTTAATTTTAAAAATGCAGAAAGGGTTCCATATCTACAGATTCAACCAACTGTCTATTGAAAATACTTCAGAAAAAAATTCTATCTGTACTGAACATATATAGACTTTTTTCCTGTTACCATTCCCTAAACAATATAGCATTACAACTATTTCCATAGCATTTACATGACGTTAGATATGATAAATAATCAGAGATAATTTAAAGTATATTGAAGAGTGTATGTAGGTTATATGCAAATACTACTTACAAAGGGCTTGAGCATCCCTCCATTTGTGTATATGTGGGGGTGTCTGGAACTAATCCCCTGAAGATACTGAGGGATGACTGTATTAGAATAAAGCAGATTCCTATTTGCAAATATTTGTGATACACAGTGAGTTTTTCATGGAAAGGAACACCTAAGAACTATAGCAAAGTCTTTTCCAACTTTTCCCTCATTCCTGGTTGTTTTTTTTTTGGTACTGGGAATTGAATTTAGGGGCACTTGACCACTGAGCTTCATGTTCTATTTTGTATTTCATTTAGAGACAGGGTCTCACTAAGTTGCTTAGCACCTTGCTTCTGCTGAAGCTGGCTTTGAACTCTCCATCCTCCTGCCTCAGCCTCCAGAGCCACTAGGATTTTTTTAAAACTCTGTGTTACTAGAACTTTTCTCCCACGTGAATAATTCAAAGTAGTTCAAGTCGAATTGGTTATATGTAGAAAAGAGATACATTAAGTTCACACAAATAAGCAGAGAATGGAATATATATATAGCTTCAGGCCACTTTTAATCCTGCATTTGGAATGTGCTTGGGATTGAGCGCATTTGTCTGTCAGTCTCCTAAGACTAGACTCCTTTCACATTAGCTGACCTTCATGACAGTAGGAATGAATGTACCCACTTTCAAGGGCCTGTCCTTGGACTGCAATTTTCAAAGGAACTGGGAATGTGACTTCAAGTAGCTCCCTTGAAAGAGAAAAGGAACTTCTTTCCCAGAAATTTCCCAGTGTCTCTTCTTTAAGCCTGACAAATGGGTCATGTGTCCAACTCTGAAAAAAGCATTGTATACAGGACTGGCCATCATTTCCTGTCATCATTCCCTAAACAATACAGTATTACAACTATTCCCATGACTTTTACATTGCATTAGGCACTGTGAGTAATCTAGAAATACTGGTTAGCTGCAAATACTAGGTAGGTGTATAGGTTATGTGCAAATTCTAGGCTATTTTATAGTAAGGACCTAAGCATCCTCAGATGTACAGAGAGTTGCTGAAGCCAGTCAGAACCTGCCCTTGGAATGGGGCTTGGTCAGTTTCCTTGAAGCACATGGAATACATTAGGGAGGATACATCTGCTTAAGAAAAGGGAAGAGGATGCCAGGTGGCCTCAAACAACCTATTTTCAGCACTTTATTTTATTATCCATTTTATGTTTATCTCTTAGGAAAAAAATTATTTTTCTGTCCAGCATGTGGAAGAGTAAGGTCAATCCTTAGGTACTGAATTGAATAATTAGAAGGATTTATAATTATCAAACTAATCTTTTTTTATAAAACATTGTATTTTTTAATCAGTGCTATATGTGCACATAGTTTAGAGGTACATAGTTCTACAAAGTTTATTATAAAAAAATAGCTTCTCTTGCTGGGTGTGGTGGTGCATGCCTGTAATCCCAGCACTTTGGGAGGCTGAGACAGGAGAATTGCGGGTTCAAAGCCAGCTTCAGCAACGGTGAGGTGCTAAGCAACTCAGTGAGACCCTGTCTCTACATAAAACACAAAATAGGGCTGGGAGTGTGGCTCAGTGGTTGAGTATCTCTGAGTTAAATCCCTGGTACAAAAAAAAAGCATCTCTCTTTTGCCTCTTACACTTTTATGTCCTCTCCACACCAAGTACCCAAAGACAAACACTTTCAACTCTCAGTTGGTTCTTTAGATATTTGTCTCTAAATTGCACATGTTGCAAGTTTTTAACTTCTTGGTTTTATTATCAATTAAAACTATTAACTATGATGGAGATAAAGTTTTGTCTCCTTTTCACACTCAACCTCTCTATATTATGGCCACATAGTTCTATTATTATTTTGGTTGGGACTGTATTATAGACATGCACATTTTCCTTGGCTGAGTCATGTAGTAAATTATGGCTATTTGTGCATGTTTATTAATTTCATCAGGATTCACAATTATCTCTTTTTAAACACTTTCTATGTATTTATCAGTGGTTCAATCTCTAAATCTGTTTGTGAAATTGTGCTCTCCATATATTCAGACATATTAGGTGTTTTGTCCATTTCATTTCTCTGAAGAAATCTTTTTCAGAATCTCCTGAATCTTTCAAATCTCAAGTGGTTCCCCTTTCTATCTGGTATGCAGCTATCATTCTGAGATTTCCCTTTATTATCACCTGGAAGGATCTCTTCTCTCCTTTCTTCTCTCCTTTTTTGTATTGTACAGCAACACCATACAATCTTGTTTGAATATCCTTGCTTCCATTTTTTCCCCCAAGTTCCTGTTTTTTTGGTTTGTTCACATATGTTGGGCAAATAAGGGACTGTGAAAGGCAGTTTTTCTGAGACCTTGCATAAATGAAACTTTCTTTTACCCTCCCATTTGATTGATAGTTTGGGTGTAGAAAATACCCATTTCATTAGATTAAAAATAATATTCCTTTAGAATAGCATTCCTTCAGATCTTTCTATTGCCTTCTAGATCTCAGAATTACTATTGGGAAGTCTATAGCCATTCTGAATCTTAATCTTTCTTGAGTAACTTTGTATTTTTGATAGTCTGCTTTACCTATCTGGAAAGTTGTAAGTTCTCTTTATCTCCAGTGTTCTGAATGTCATAATGGTGTATCTTCCATTGATACATTTTTATTCCTGTGTACTCATCAGTAAGTCCTTTCACTCTCCTTTCACTCTAGAAACTCAGGCTCTTTAGTTACATGGAATTTTCTGGAGATTTTTGCTGATTTCTTTCCATTCATTTTCTGTTCTCTCTCTCTCTCTCTCTCTCCTTGGTACTAGGGATTGAACTCAGGGGTACTCGATCATTGAGCCACATCCCCAGCCCTATTTTGTGTTTTATTTAGAGACAGGGTCTCACTGAGTTGCTTAGTGCCTTGCCGTTGCTGAGGCTGGCTTTGAACTCGCGATTCTCCTGTCTCAGTCTCCCAAAGTGCTGGGATTACAGGCGTGTGCCACCGCACCCGGCTTGTGTTTTCTCTTTATGCAATTCATATTATTTGGACATTGGGCATCTTGGACCATTTCTTACTTTCTTATCTTCTCTTTATCTCTTAGCTTTACTCCAGAATATTTTCTTAATTTTAATTTTCAGTATTACATTGCTTCTTTACTTTTGCTATCACAACTTTTTAATTTATGCAAGTTGTTTTGTTTTGTAATTGTTTTAAACATGTCTTGTTCTTGCTTAATGGCAACAATGGCTTGTTTTCTCTTTATGAGAATATCAGTAATTCTAAGATTTCTTTGCCTTTCATGGTCTTTGTTTTCTCTAAGTTGCTTTGTCTTTTCTTGGTCTCCTTTGGAGCCTTTTCTCAGATGGTCTGTGGTCTTTGGTCCTGCTTGGATACTAAGCAGGGTTTGCATGCTCTACGCATGTGGTTGGGGCTTGAGGACAGGTCTTCACTGCAGGGCTCTACCCAGGTTCTTTGATGAACCTCCTGTCAGTATCTTTAAGTTTTTCCTCTTGGACAGATTGGATTCTTCAGAAAAGTTACTTCCAAACTTCTGCCTGGAGAAAAGATCTGCCTAGCAAAATCATAGCATTTGAGAATGGAGGAGTGCTTACATAGTCTGGTCTCCACTATGTTATCCTTTGTAGTTTTCTAGCCCATGAACATGTCTGTTTTACTTTTTCTAGGAAAAAATTATTCCAGTCTTCAGCCAGGATAAGGAAGCGGGCAGTTACCCATTTGTGCCAAGTGGAGGAGTAGACTGGGACTCCAACTGCTTCTCAGACAGCTGAAGTCTCTTCTTTGTATTGATTCTTCATTTCCAGAATTACTGTAGCTGCCAATTCCTGTGTCCCTTGGAGATTTTACTATAAAATTTATGTTGCTTTTCATCTTTTCCCTCTACTGGCTTAGGATTTCAGGGTGTTTGAACTGATAAATCCCATATTATTAATCTATCTGCTTCTTAGTTTCTAAAATTTCATAATTGTCTCCTCTCCTGTTCTCTCCTTCCTTATAGGTTTTTATAGACCCTCCCCTGGGGAAAAATTCTTAAGTATCTTGTTTGGGAGGGACAAAAGTTCAATCCAAGGCATTTATCTCCACATGCCAGGCAAACCTTCATATCCCTCCACCCAAGAGAAGCAGTGATCTTATCTCCATCCTGATTCTGCACAATCCATAGTGCTTACCTGGGGAGTGCTTACCTGTTGGGATGGAGTCTACCTTGGTGGGAATCGATTAACACTATGTAGTCTTTGCAGGAGATGAACAAGTAGAAACATGCTCATCACACATATTGGCAGGGCTTTTGTATAATTTAACATTATCATCCTAGCTCTTAAAATGATGAGTGGAAAGTTCTGACTTGTAAGATCTGATTTTAGTTAAAGCTTATTGTTATCTTTGTTTTTTAAATCATGATAAGGTGCCATAGCATGTATTTATTTGATATTTTCCCATAATCTGCACAGTTATTCACTGAATACATACTGAATGTTCATGGACAATGAGAAACTCTTTTATCTGAAAATTTGAAAGGAATAGATTTCAATATTCATATGAATATTACCAAAATAAGTAAATTTTCATTCTCCTGTCTTTAAAACTTTATGAAATAAGAAATACAAAACTATTTTGAATATAAAAATGATAAGTATTATAACAAAGTGAAACACAGTTTGAAGATACAGATTTCAGGTTACTTCATTCAGAACCATTAAGGCCATGGAAAGCTAAAATTTTGTTTAACTCTTACATTTATATCTCTCTCTTTCTTTATAACAGCTGCAGCTGCTGGTGGCCAGTGATTTTCAGAGCTATCCTGGGGGCCCAGAACTACTCCACACCTTCCTGCTTAAAAATAATGTGCTTTGTGAAGGCCCAGAGAACAAGAACAAGCACAGGGCTGTGGCGATTCCTGTTCTGTTCTGACGAATTATCGAGGTCTTGCTTGTCAGCTAAAGCATGGTCAATCCTCCCTGGGCAAGAAAGATTTCCACCTTATTCCAAATTAGGGATATTTTCCCCTACACTGCCACTTTCTCCCCGGCTGTGTTTCCCTCACAGTTTTCCTAACAAATTGTGCTTAAAAATGGGTGTGATACAATAATATGTGTTACTAGATATAATTGGTGGGTTAATTTTTAAAAAAATGTTGTTCAGTGAACTTTCATCATATACATTTGTTCTGCCTTAGTACTTTTTGTTTGTTTGTTTGTTTTTGTTTTTTGTTGGTTTTTTTTTTTTTTTTTTGGTACTAGGAATTGAACCCAGGGGTGTTTTACTGTCGAGCTACATCCCCAGTCTTTTTAATTTTTTTATTTTATTTTGAGGCAGGGTCTCAGTAGGTTGCTTACAGCCTTGCTAAATTGCTGAGTCTGGCTCTGAACCTGCAGTCCTTGTGCCTCAACCTCCTGAGTTGCTGGGATTACAGGCGTGTGCCACCATGCCTTATAATTCTTGAATTGGTAGTAGGAATGTTTCGCCTCCTCTTTTCTTCCAAGTTCTGAACTATCTGCCTAAACTACTTGTTGCAATTATTCCTTAACTAGCTTTTGAAGAAGACACCTTTTCTCTTTTTTCTCTACCTGTCTCTATACCCATGGCCCCCACCTGTATACACCCCAAATCTTTTTATTTGCTGCTAAATTTGATATGAAAGGGAATAGACTACAGACTTTTTTTTTTTTTGGTACTGGGGATTGAACTCAGGGGTACTCAGCCACTGAGCCACATCCCCAGTCCTGTTTTGTGTTTTATGTAGAGACAGGGTCTCACTGAGTTGTTTAGTGCTCACCATTGCTGAAGCTGGCTTTGAATTCGCAAATCTCCTGTCTCAGCCTCCCAAAGTGCAGGGATTACAAGAGTGCGCCACCGTGCCCAGCTAAGGGAATAGACTTTTTAAAGAAAAACCTTAGGTGAATTTAGGTGTGAAGATCTCTCACTTGAGGAGGTGTGTGAGTCATAGACAACTTGACTCTTTATGAGTAAAAATGAAAAAATAGGACTGCTGTCTTATCACAGTCTATTCATGATCATACTGACTTTAAATTCTAACCACCCATAATTTTTCTTTGCTTTATTGTTAAAGTTAGGAATCTACACTTTTATTTGGGGTTTTAGTTTATTGATTTGTTTAAGTATCATTATTTATGGAAAGTTTAAGTTGACTTTGAATAGTAGCACTCAGTGCCCTCCTGGTCTCGCAGTGAGACTTCCATTGCATTTCCTAACACATAGTGTCCCTTTCCAGAGCAAAGCCAGTTTGTCTGCTATTCCCTCCAGTCGACTTGCTGGTATTATTACCCTGAGTTTCTCTTTCTTCTTTTCTTTCTCTCTCTCTCTTTTTTCTTTTTTCAGTTTTCTGCTCTCTGTGGAAGAATTACACCATCCTCCTGCCAATTCTAGACTTAATTCCTCTGGTTACTTTGTCTAGATTAACTTCCATTCCCAATGATATCATTTAATAGTCTTCCTTGCACTTTTATGTCTCTAATTCAGAACCTTTTATTTATATTAATTGTCATGTGATTTTTAATGGTTATTTATTATTTCTTGTCTGTAGGAATTATCTTTCCTATGTAGATTGTAAGCTCCCTATGAGCAGAGGTTGTCTTCTAACTCTTTTATATGCCTAGTATAGTGCTGTGCACAGGTAGGCACCGAATAAATGCTTGTTAATTAAATTGAATCAATTTAACTTACAGCAATTGCATTCTGAAACGAAAACTTCTGTTATCTGCACAAAAAATGTTACTATCATGTAAGAAATGAATTATCTATTGATAGGCTGAATTTATTATATCATTAGGTTATAATGCAGATGAGTAAATAAAACTAGTGTTGATTTCTACTTGGATCATTTTTGTACTGTGTGGTAATAAGATCGGAAAATTGATTTGTTGCGTTGCCAAATTTAGAATTTTGCTCTTGATCTGTTTCATAAGGATGATGAGAGATGACAAACTGTCTTTAAAAGCATCTATCTCCTAAAGGCCATGTACTTTTAGAACAAATGTTAATGTTATAAACATTCAGACATGATAGACAAGTTTAAATCTTTCCATAAATTAAAAAAATAATTTGGATTATTATAACACTAAATACCCTCCTAATTTAAAATTTAGAGATTTTAACCTTCCCAGTCTCCAGAGAGCTTTTGAAAATATTTCCACATTACTGTATTGACAAGGGTCTGAAACTGTGAATGCTATATCCAAAGCTTTCTATGGCTGTTCAGAAAATAATCTTACACTAGATTAATCGGATTGCTGTGGCTTATTTCTGTATTGCATTTTCCATATTTAATGATCAAAGCAATAGGGGAAATTTTAGAAGGCAAAGAAAAAGACAAAAATCTTGACTGCACCTTTTATTCTTTCTCAGAAGAGTAAAAAACTTCTGACAAAAATATGCAAAAAAATACTTAACACATACTTTGAATTATTTCCTTTAACTTCTGAGAAGAACATAGAGTTAAGCCATAACCAAAGATTAATATTAACAAAACTTTGACCTGAACTATGTTTTCTTATCCTGGTGGATCCTTACAAGTCTCAAGGTCAGAAATATATAACAAAAGAGGTCAAAAATATATAACAAAATAAGCAGGGATTTAAAAAATGAGAGACTTAAGAATGAGACTGGCAGGTGTTCTTTGCTCTCAGTACCTATGTGCACTTGAACTTGTGGAAGAGGCTTTGAGACCTAACCATATCTAAAAAAATAGAGAGAGAGAGGAGGGGGGAAGAAAAGAGAGAAGAGAGAGAGTATAGTCTTAGTTTTTTTAGAATGGATCCATTTTTTAGAATGGATCACCTTGGCTGCTTGGCTTTAGATAGTCCATCTGCCTTTTCCAGGACTGGTCTGATGACTCCATGATATGAATAATAACAATAAGGTCCCTATGAGATATTGACCTCTTCTGGGAACTTAGATATTATATTAATACTGCTTCCTTCACACACACAACCAGAAAGTTCTCATACAAATCCTCATGGCTATTTAAAAATTTATAATGATGACACATGTTCATTACAAAAATATGGACATTTTTCATAGAATAAAAATGTAAGAGAAACTTCACAATTCCACTGCTCAGAGTAACATCAGTTAAAATTTTGGGGTATTTATTTTTTCCCATAATTTTTACTGATGCATTATAGTTATACATAATGGTGGGAATCATTATATATTCATACATGCACACAATATAACAATAGAATTTGGCCAATATCATCTCCCAATATTTCCCCTTTGCCTCTGCTCTTCCCTCCCCATGGTCCCTTTACTCTACAGATCTCCCTTGGATTTCCATGAGATACCCCTCCCCCACACTTTTCTTTTTCTTTATTCTCTACTTCCTACATATAAGAGAAAATGTGATCATTGACTTTCTGAATATTTATTTTGCTTACCATGGTATTTTCAAATTCCATTAGTTTTTCTGCAAATAACAATTTCATTCATCTTTATGGATGAATAAAACTCCATTGTGTATATATTCAAGAATATAAACAATAATAAATGCTGGTGCAAATGTGGAGAAAAAGGAACACTTGTACTGTTGATAGGATAGTACAACAACTATGGAAATCAGCATGGAGGTTCCTGAAAAGACCAGGCATAGGTCACCATACTATAGTGATATGTACATACTCATGTTTATAGCGGAACAATTCACAATAGCCAACTATGGTGTATTTGTTTTTCAGACTTATAATTACATACAGATTCAATAAAATAGTTTGCATCATAACACAGATCTAGTTTTAGCATACATTTTCATTTAATATTCCTCAATGCCATCAAAATGGCTCTAGGACATTTTAAAATGTCTATAAATTGTTTCTTTCTTTCTTCTTCTTCTTTTTTTTTGATGCTGGAGATTGAACTCAGGGGTACTCAACCACTGAGCCACATCCCCAGCCCTATTTTATGTGCTATTTAGAGACAAGGTCTCACTGAGTTGCTTAGTGCCTTGCCATTGCTGAGGCTGGCTTTGAACTTGGGATTCTCCTGTCTCAGCCTCCCAAAGTGCTGGGATTACAGACGTGCACCACTGTGCCCGGTTTATAAAGTGTTTCTTAATATTACTACAGCTTAGTTTGTTAAACTTTTTTCTGTTGCATGGTTAGGTTGATTATTGATTATTTCAAGATTAAATCTAACTTTAAATTTTGGTTCCTTTAAAGAACATTTTTTGTGTCAAAGGATGAATTATGGGTACAGAATTCTAAATCAGTATATTCACATTTTAAGGCAGTTTTGGTAAACTTACTGATACAATTATATTACTTTCTATTACTTTAAAATATGTTTCTTACTTTGTAGCATGTATCGTTAGAATTCATTCAATTTTTCTCATGATACCATTTTTTTTTTTGTAGCTGCATAATAAACTCCTTTGGGAGCTACTTAAATTTTTAAGGAAATTTAAGAAAAATAATATCACATTTTTGGAAGCCAGATCTCATGTGCCATTTCAGATCAAGTACTACCCACATTCAATAGCCAATCCAAAGTGCCATTTGGAAAATTAACATTTTTTTATTATTATATTTGATTTAGGAAAAATTTGGTCATAGTTACATTTATTTATTTATTGTTTGGGGTACTGGAGATTGAACTCAGGGGCACTTGACCACTGAGCCATATCCTCAACCCAATTTTGTATTTTATTTAGAGACAGGGTCTCACTGAGTTGCTTAATGCCTTGCTGTTGCTGAGGCTGGCTTTGAACTCTTGATCCTCCTGTCTCAGCCTCCCAACCCACTGTAATTACAGGCACGCCACTGCACCTGGCTACATTTATGTTTTGATTGTTATTAAAAATAGCAATTCCAAAATTATGTCTCCAAATAAAACAGAGTTCCTGACTTTCCTTTGTGTGTTGTGTGTGTGTGTATTTGTTGCTACTGTTCACTAACAACATGTTTTTCAGGTTACTATTGTGACTCAAACAAAAAGCCTGGGGTGCAATGGGATCTTATCTATCATTGGTACAGGTAGTCAAATTATTTGTGGATCATTCACTTTGCATTATATATGCACCAAAAGAAATGACCTAAATTTGAATGGAATTAAAATAATTCATAAAACAGCAAATTAGTAATCCGTCAAGTCAAGTAGATCATGACATCCAAATATGTTCAGCTTGTGTTCTCAGAGTAATTTGAGCACTGAGTTCTGACTGACCATATGGAAATTTTGCCAAAGTTTTAAGGGAAAAATATCATCATAAAAGGAGATTAGAATATCCATGTTCCCTGTAAAACTCTAAAATTGTCACTCTCCATAAATCATCTGAGAATAATTGATCAAGTTCATCAATTATTTTCTCACCCCAAAGCCATTGCTGACAGAATAAAGAGGAAAGGGAAAGAGGTCCAGAAGAAGTGAGACCACCATCCATTTTCTGAGTTAATTTCGTTTGTAACAAATATATCGTGCAACAGTCAACATATTATATTTAAAGGAGTGATGAGGATGAACTGGAAGAGAATTAAGAGATGATTAATTGGTTCAGACAGGAAAACACATTCACCAATTTGTCAGAAGATTATTAATAGTTATTTTGGATGACTGAGCTTCAAATGTAAAGCAAAGTTCTGAACTTAAAATTTCCATTAAGACAGAATATAGCAGAGTTTTTTTGGTTTTTTTTTTTTGTTTTTTAATATAGAAAGGAATGGAAGCAGGCACAAATTAGATGATCTGCCCATTGCAGCAGGAGAAAATGCCATGAAGAAAATTTCAGGGTCCTAGCGTTAATTTTCAGCTAAAATCCTGCAAAGGAGAAGATTCTACTCAAAAACTTACTAAGTCAAAATTTAGATCTCCCAAGCTTTATTTCATGTGCTATATTGTTTCTACAAAAAACAGGAATAAAATATCTGCAATTGAAAAAGAAAATTGGCTAATAAAACTGCTATAATCTTTGAAAACCTTTAAATCCTTTGGAGGTAGATGTTGTATAAACGTGGGAAAATCTTTTTCATCTATGTAGGTTTTTGTCTATGTGTCTGATTGGCCCTGATGGCTAGGAGCTCAGTGTCCTATTGGCCCAGATGGGCTTGGAGCTCATGGATAACTTGCTATATTGGTGAAAGATGAATACAAAGTGGAGCTGCAGAAGCCATCTGTGAGTGATCTTGGTCATAGCAGCTGGACTTCCATGATTTCACTCATTCTCTCTTTTTGATCTCACTGGCAATAACCTGTGTAAATCTAAGCAGCCAACCAATCTTCTGGTAAGTTGGTAACACTACCCATAGATTCAGAAAATATTGTGGAGTAGTTAATGTCAGGCCTTTGGCACCTGGCATTGAACATAGCAGATCTCTTTCAACAGGAGGATATGGACAATAAATAATTACAAAAACATATAAATTAAATAAATGCACTATTAAAATTTAAAAAATATGTACTGATAATGACTACAAAATGTAAAATAACATCATTGTGATAAAGTTGCTGAGAGGGCTACTTTACAAGGTTATCAGAGAAGCTTATCTGAGACTGTGAACATTGGAGTTGAGACAAGACAACACTTCTTTGAGTGGCTTTGATTACTTAAGACCCTGTGGAGTGTAGAAGGGACCTCCTAAAAAAGGATCTAAATTACCACTCACCAGACAATTGGGAAACCAACATTAACTTGCTTGCTTTAGAGAAACAAGCATCATTTAAAAAATGTTTCAGAGTATCATCCATACCTATTCTACAAATCATACTTTATTAAATCTGCACAATTGAATGAGTTTGATGACTCAGGCCAAGAAATGACAAAGCTGAGAACCAGAAGAGTTCTTTATTTCAAATGTTATGCTTTTTTAATTACACGAAAGCCAATTTGCTGCATATTGCTTTAAGTGAGATCACAAACTAACATGCCAACAATAGTCAAGAGAGTACCAGGAAAAGTGAATTTGTCTTGCATGGGCTATAATGAAATGTTGATCACATGTCCGATCTTAGGGAGTACCAACTATAGGAAGGCCTTCACATCCTTGGGTTCTCCATCTGCAAATCCAACCAACTGCAAATAGAAAATATTTTTTAAAAATGTGTCTATACTGACCACATGCAGACTCTTTTTTCTTTCTGTTAATTAAACAATACAGTATAGCAACTATTTACACAGCATTTACACTATATTAAGTATTATAAGTAGAGAAAGATTTAAACTATTGAGGAGGTTGTGCATAGTTTATATGCAAACACTACCTCATTTTATATAAGGGACCACAGATTCTGGTATCCATAGGAGTCCTAGAATGAATCTTCCACAGATACCAAGAGACTACTGTACTTAGTTTCCTGTGAAGAATTCCCAGATTTTCTGATTTTTTAAAGAGAAGCTAGAAACCTGGATTTTTATGCCACATATTAAAATACTTAAATGTTAGCAATTAGTACAAATTAATATAAATACTGTCTATTGGCAAGATGCTATCCAAGGGCCTTCAGTATATACACTGACATTTCTGATATTAGAAGTTCTTTGAATAAACAGTCCTTTTATGCACATTCTGAAACTATTTGTCAAGGCTTTCCTGTCCTTTTGTTTGAAAAATGCAATTTCATTTCTAGCTCACCAAAGCATTTTGTTTTTTTCCTGCACAAAAACCCCTGGAGTTGAGGGTGATTCTCAAAATATGCTACCACAAGGTGGAGCTCAAACTTTTTTTTAATAGTCTTATGTGAAGTTAACACTAATTAATGCAAAAACATAAACTATCATCTGATGGCATCTTAAGTTATTTCCTGCTGATATTGCTTGTGTGGCTTGGTTTTGTTATAAATCATCTCACTGACTATAAAAACAAACAATAAGCAAACAATAAATACCCTTAAAACCCAATTATCAGTCCAACTTTTATTTACTTTTTTATTTTATACATTTAACTTAATTTGCTCTTTACTGATTTATATTGCAAGCAGAGATATAAGAGACAAGGTAATAAAGTTTGGAGCTACTGGGATTAGTAGGTTAGAAATACACAATTTCAATTTAAAACAGAAAACAAATAAGCCCCCAACAAATCATGATTTTCTGAGACAAGAAATATGTTTTCATTAGGCAAAGGGAAACCAATGATTAGTCTCTACTGGGCTGATGTACCTAAACATAGCCCTCTCCAGCTTAGACGACGTCCTTTGTAGGTTTCCAGCTTTATTTCCTCTGCTGCACTTGGAATTTCCACAGACTTTATTCTCCAAATACATTAATTTGCACATCATATCTTGTACTGAGATGTGGTTTGTTTGCTTCTTGTTTTATTTTCTGGTTGCTTCTGCTATCTAGAATGTGTTTTGTTGGGTGCACCCAGAGTTTTTTTGAGTATTTTGTCTTCAACTAATAACTCTTGTTTCCAGGTTCAGCTGAAATCTAAAGACCTCTAATAAACCTTTACAAATCTTCTCTGCCATGGTTAATAGTTTATTTTTATATGATTGTAATAACACTAACTTAAGCTTTCTCTGTCACGGGTACTACTATGAGCACTTGGCACAGATCCACTCATTGAGTCCCCACACCAGTCCTGAGCTTGCAATGAGGAGCTTCCTTGTTTCGCTGGTGAAACCCTGGAGGGGAAGAGGCTGACATGGATGAGCCTCTGCAGCTGGCACTGGAGCTGATGCCCAGTCTATGTTCTTATCTGTTAAGCTACAGTGCCTCCCTAAAATTTTGCATACATGTTTCATGGCCTTGTCTGAGCATTTATAACTTACTATTATCACAAGTATTTATGTATCTATTTGCTATGCTAGAGTTTGAGCTCCTGAAGGTCAGAGGCTAAGTTTTGTCACTGTATAAGCTGGAACCAGTGCTGGGGCTTCTCACACAGCACAGAAGCAGGTGCCACAGAGCAATGGTAAAAAAATACAATCTGGAGGCCAAGGTCAAAGTGGAATATCTACTGTGTACTGCACATGCTGTGGGACAAGGTGCACTGTCCTTTATCCTTCATGACCTCCCCTGTAAAGCATGGAGAATAACAGTACTCCCCCTACCACAAGGATTTGGTGAGTGGTGAGTTAAAGTCTGTGAGATAATTGATGCACGGTCTGACCCATGGAACTCTGTATGTTAGAAATTATTACAGTAGACATTTGATAAGGATGAATCTTGTTGAATTAACACTCATGGGATTCAAATCAATGTATATCATAGTCCTTAATACAGTTTTCTAAGCTTTAAAAAATACCTAGGGAAATTATTAATAATCTACTGTCAATTATGTTTTGAATAAAGAAACTTTGAGGAATTCAGTAGTTGAATCGCTAAAGGCAATGTGGCACATATACACAGTAGAGTTTTACTCAGCCATAATGAATGAAATTATGTCATTTGCTGGTCAATGAATGGAACTAGAAAACATCATGCTAAGTAAAGTAAGCCAGACTCAGTCAATCGTCAGATATTTTCTTTCATATGTGAAAGGCAGAGAAAAATAAGGAATTTTTTAAAAAGGGGGGAAATTTCATGAAAATATAAGGTAAGTAGAGAAGGTGGGATGGAGTTGGAGGGAGAAGGGATAGGAACTGTGGGATGAAAATGATCAAATTATGCTATGTGCGTGGATCTACGTATCCCAATGAATTCCACTTTAATGTGTAACTGTTATACACCTATTAAAAATAAATTAGTAGAAAGAAGACCAACAGAGTAGAGAAAGAGGATCAGGTTCGGGTGGTGGAGAGGGAAGGGGTTAGTAATTGGGAATAGGGATTGAAATGGAGCAAATTATGAATATGTCAAAATTAGCCCCACAATTATGTAAAATCATAATGCACTAATAAAAACATAAATTTTTAAAAAGCTTGAGGATTAGTTGCTGACTAGCACTCATAAGACAATTCTTGACTTACACATATATATCTCTCTAATCCTGGTAAATGCTCCAATGAGTAACACACAAAAAATCCCACAGATTTCAAGTATTTGTTTTCAATTTTATATATAGTGAAGATGAACAGGAAAATTTACAATGAGAAAATAAGACTAGTAACCTTGTTCTGTTTTTCAATACCTGTGTCATGGTTTGGATGTGAAGTGTCCCCCAAAAGCTCACGTGTGAGACAATGCAAGAAGGTTCAGAGGGGAAATGATTGGGTTATAAGAGTCTTAATCCAATTAGTGAATTAATCCCCTGATAGGGCTTAACTGAGTGGTAACTGAAGTGGGAGGGTGTGGCTGGAGGAGATGGGAATTGGAGGCATAGCTTTGGGGTACATATGTGTAGCTGGCAGTGGAATCTCTCTCTCTGTTTCTGATCTTCATGTGAGCTGCTTCCTTCTGCCACACTCTTCCACCATGATGTTCTGCCTCACCTTGGTCCCTGAGGAACAGAGCTGGCCTTCTGTGGACTAGGACCTCTGAAACTGTGAGCCCTCAAATAAACTTTTCCTTCCCCACAATTGTTCTGGTTGGGTCTTTTAGTCACATCAGTGAAAAAGCTGACTAAAACAACCTGTGAGTCTCCTATTAACTTTTGTTAAGATAATTCTCACAATATTCCTGAAGAAATTTGTTTCTTATTAAAGCAGATGCCTCACTTTACAATTGGGTAAAGATAAGATTATGTATAGTTATGTATTAGTTCAACTTTTCATCACTGTGACCAAAATACATGACAAGATAACCTGAGAGGATTCTTTCTCATTCATGCCCCTTTTCAGTGGCTGGAAATGTTGACCTTAACTTTTAGCCACCAAATTTTGACAGGATATCAGCAATGCCTCCACGTTGGTTGTGAGCTTTTAATCTTCATAGACATGTTAAATGATTTTCCCTTTTTCTTTATTTCTCAACTAATTTTGTTTTTTTTGAGATTCTGATTCACAGTTTTAGAGATCTCTGTCCATGATCAGCTGACTCCATTGCAGAAACATCACGGTGGGTAGGCACAGCAGGGTAAAGCTGCTCAGCTTATGGTAGAAAGGAAGCAAAGAGAGACAAGAAGGACCAGGAATCTGCCAACCAGGTGAATTATTGCACAGAATCATGAGTTGAAGTTAAAATTGAAGGACTTATTTTGCTTTCCAAACTGTTCTTTCTTGGCACTTCACTCATAGGTTTTATTTAAAGTGTAATGTATGGATAACAGTGATATTTATTTTATTTCAAGAATAACACTGTTAGCAACAGACAGGCCGTGAATACCTATTTATAACCAAATAAGTACAGCAAGATTGACTGATTAGATCCTTCCTGCTCCCTCATCCATATCCCATTTAGATGGCTGGAAATGTTGGCCTTAATCATCAGCCACCAAATGACTTGCTTTTGATAGGACATCAGTGACAGGTAATCAGTAATGCCTCCATGTTGATTTTTAGTTTTTAATCCTCATAGACGAATTGAATACTTCTTCCCTTTTGCTTTATTTCTCAAGTGATTTTTCTTGAAATTCTGAAAAACATAAGTTTCCCAAGAAATTATGAGGAAAGGATTTCCACATTGAAACGTCAGTATAGGAGATCTGGGGTACTGTTCCCACCTTTAGGGCTGGAACTTTCTCATACTTTTCTCATGCTATGAGTTTCCTCATAAATCCAGGCTGTTGACCTTTTGTGTTTTCAGAATTTCTCACAGTTTCTCATTTAAGTTCTTCATTTTATGTTTCAGTGTGGCTGAATGCCTTAAAATATATATTCCATTATTGCTAAGTTTTGGTGTGAGAAGGAAAGATCATGTTCTTTCTATTGACTTGAAATTTGCTTAGCATTTCCATTTTCAAACTTCATTGCTGCATTACAGATAAGTAGAAGCTCTTTACAAACACAGAGTTGGGGACAAAGGGGGTGTTTTAGAAATGGTATCGAGCTGTTTCTTTAGCTTGTGTCTGGGAGGTTAAGTAATTTGATCACCAGTGGTTTGGGTTTCATTTTTATTTTTTATGTATAAAACTGAAACATTCTTATAGCGATAATTGCTTTAACATAGGAATCAGCACTTTCCGATTAAATGCTAGGTTTCATTATGCTGTGCTATTGAAATGACAGACTGTATAACTAGTGGCAACTTTCCTTGCTTCAGATCTGCTAAGCTCACACCTGCCTATCTCATGACTTGCAATTAACATGTTAGAATATTCATCTCCTAATTTCTTTGTGGCATTTAATGCTTTGTTATTCTGTTTGTATTTGTATAATCAACACTTTAAAGGAAAAAAATCAGTGAAAGAGAAGAATCCTCCCACACTGCCCTCCCTTTACCACCCTCAAGAGAAGTTTCTATCAGCCTTGGTTTATAATAGAGAAAGAAGGAATGAATTAACTCTCTCATGACAAAAGGCATGTGACACCAGATGTCCTTAGCCTGAGTATGTTCGTAGTGGAATTTCACACAGTTGACAAATGAGCATTGCAAGCTATCAAGTTATTGTGCTACCTGAAACCCAGCATTTTAATTTTCCAAGATAATAATTGTACAATGAAGATTAAACAAATGAGAGCAATGAAATTTGAAATTTTATTTTATGAAGAGAAGTATAAATGGGAAAAGTGAAAAGAAAAAAATCAAAATTCAATTCAGATAAAAACAGAATTCTTTAGTGGTACTTATAAGATAGATCCTAATCTATTTAAACATATTTTACCATTTAATGTGGTGTATAATTGAGATAGAAGAGAATAAACCTAAGGACATGTACAAAATAATGGACAAATTTATTGTAATGGATATTTGCTGCTTTTTGAATGTCTGACATTTGGGTCCCCTGGCTAATAGTACCATGAGGAAGACTGAGTTCTGTTTGTAGATTTACCAGGAAATAATTTCTCCTCCATGGAAAACAAAAGGGTCACATCTTCCCTGTCACTTACGTGATGCAACCAAGGGATGGGTCTTTGCCCTGGGCTCAACCAGAGACTCTTTAGGAATTTGAGTCTCAAGTGGCTGACCCAAGAAGACCAGCCACTTATTGGAGATTCATTTCCAGGAATGGTTTCCATAGACCAGACTGATCCTGCTGTGTGATCTTGTAACTGGTTTCTTTTGTAGAGATCTTCAGAACTCTTTAGTTCTAGATTCTTTGGCCTGATCCTCTAGCCTCTTATCAGTTTTGTGAACTTTGATTTTCTTGTAGTAAACTCTTACTTTTCTCAAAATAGGAGCAGTTAGATATTTTTACCTGCAATTGATAACTCTGATTTTGTCTACAAGTCAACATTTAGTGATAGACAAAGATTTCAGTGGATTTTAAGTTTCAGTAATGAGGGAAATAAAACTAAATGTTAACAAAAGTTCATCAGTGCTACAGAAAAAACTTCATAAATCTGCTGGTAGGGAAACAGCGCACAATCCCTTCTTTTTACCAGAAGCAGGAAGAGGACAATGACTGACTCATTCTCTGACTCATTTTGTGAAGAATCTTAGAGGCCCCAATGAAAGCGATGCAAAAATATTCTCATTTCTTTCCAAAATCTGCATTGTCTTTTAAGCATGCTGAGAAAATTTTAAATCAACTGAGAAATTTCTTTTAAATTATTATTGTCTCCACCAATGTTGCCTGTATCTGTTGTTGCTATGTAAACGGTCACCCCAAAATGTAGTCTTAAAATTACAATGATTTATTAATTCAGAAGATCCTGTGGATTGTCTGAGTAGTTCTGCTGGCCTTGTCTAGATTCCTTTCAGCAGCTGCATTCATCTGGGAGCTGGACTGGAAAGTCCAAGATAGAATCCATCTCTCTCTGGCAGTTGGAACTTCTTGTTGGCTGGACTGCGGGGAATTCTTGATTCTACTCCACATGATTTCTCCTCCTGTAACCAAGACTGGACTCCTTCATAGCATAGAGATCTCAAAGTAGTAAAAGAATGAAAGGAGAAGCTTCATGACCTATTTAAACCCAAGCTTGGATTTTTCTTTAAATTTTTTATTGGTGCATTATAATTATACATAATAGTGAGATTTGTTGTGACATTCATACATACACATAAAATAGTTTGGTTAATTTCATTCTCCAGAATTTTCCCTTTCATTCCACTTCTCCTTCCCACTGGTCCCCTTTCTCCAATCTATTGTACTTCCTCCTATTTTCATGAGATCCCACCTCTGTGTTGCCCCCCTTGCCTTTTATTTCCCAGCTTCTACATACAAGAAAAAAACACATTTGATTTTCTGAGTCTGGCTTATTTCACTTCACATGATGCTCTCAAGTTCCATCCATTTTTCTGCAAATAGCATAATTTTGTTCATCTTTATGGATGAATAAAACTCTATTGTAGCTGGGTGCGGTGGCTCAAGCCTGTAATCCCAGCACTTTGGGAGGCTGAAACAGGAGAATCGCGAGTTCAAAGCCAGCCTCAGCAATGGTGAGGTGCTAAGCAACTCAGTGAGACCTTGTCTCTACATAAAACACAAAACAGGGCTGGGGATGTGGCTCAGTGGTCGAGTGCCCCTGAGTTCAATCTCTAGTACCAAAAAAAAACCTCTATTGTATATACATAACCACATTTTCTTTATTTATTCATCTACTGAGGGATACCTACCAAGCTACCAAGCCAGGAATGAGTTAAAGAAAGTAAAAAAATTAAACCAAAGTATCAATAAGGAGTGAATAAGCACCACTTCTTTTTTTGTCCCTTTTTTAGCATTTATTTATTTATTTATTTATTCTAATTAGGTTTACATGATGGCAGAATGCATTTTAATTCATTGTACACAAATGGAGCACAAATTTTTAATTCTCTGGTTGTACACAATATAGATTTACACCATATGTGCAGTCACACATGAACTCAGGCATTGTTGTCCATCACATTCCACCATCTTCCCTGCCTTCATGTCCTGTTCCCTCCCCTCCCAACCCTCCCCTTTGACCAAAGGCTTTCCATTCTTCCCATGCCTCTGCCCACATTATGGATCAGCATCCACTTATCCAGACAGAACATTCAGCCTTTGTTTGTTTGGGATTGGCTTACTTCACTTAGCATGATATTCTCCAACTCCATCCATTTACCTGCAAATGCCATAATTTATTCTCTTTTAATGCTGAGTAATATTCCATTGTGTATATATACCACAGTTTCTTTATCCATTCATCTATTGAAGGGCATCTAGATTGGTTCCACAGTTTAGCTATTGTGAATTGAGCTGCTATAAACATTGAAGTGGCTGCATTACTGTAGTATGCTGTTTTTAATTCCTTTGGGTATAGACCAAAGAGTGGGATGGCTGGGTCAAATGGTGATTCTATTACAAGTGTTCTAAGGAATCTCCATACTGCTTTCCAGATTGGTTGCACCAATTTGCAGTCCCACCAGCAATGTATGAGTGTAGGCACCACTTCTTAATGTGAGGAATGGTAAAGTTATACTATAGAGGGACATGGGAGAAGATTGTGGTCATCTTCATAAACAACCTACCACAATTGTGTAATATTTACAGTAAAATATTGAATGCATATATTTTGACTAAACATTTTTATAATATTTTTTTAAGACTATGACAGGTTGGGTAATTTGCAATGAACAGAAATTTATTTGGCTCAGGGATCTGGAGGCTGGGAAATCCAAGATCCAGGGACTGCATCTGGTAAGGGCCTTCTTACTTCATCATAACATGGCAGAAGGCATCACACAGCAAAGCATGAGAGGAGGCTAAACTCATTCCTTATAAGGATTTCACCTTTGAGATAAAAAAAAAACAACTCATGTTCATGACCACAACATTAATTTATTAATGAGGGCTCAAAGATCTCTTAAATGTTTTATCTCTCAACACTTGCACTGATGATTAAGTTTCCAGCATATGAGCTTTGGGGGACACATTCAAACCCTAGCAGTGGCAATGCTGAATTTCAAGGTTCATTCAAGGACATATGTGAATAAGAGCCAGAAAGATAGATATTGGGGAGAAAGAGCATTTTAGGGTGTGAAACAACGATAGTAAGAGATAACAGCACTGGTTACACTCAGATTCATGTGAAGTGGTTGGGTATCAATTTGTAGAACAGGAGATCAAAAGGCAATAGGGAGCACAAAAGATGATGACATGATTGATTAATGGCTAACATCCTTCCTCTCTTGAGCCACAGGGCATCTGCTTAAAAACAGGAACCGGAATTCAAATGGTTCTGCTCAGAGTTGAGACTTAGAGTTTATTTTCAATCCTGACTAAACATTACACTAGTATGAACTTGGGGATATGTTTGATATAGTGGTAAAATAAAAATAAAAAGGACTATCATATACTTCTTTAAAAAAAGGGCCTAAATTTTCTCACAAAGTCAATGTCATTACTCAATTCAAATCCAAAAGCATTAATAATAAAGTCATCAGGATGATGTTCAATGGACTGGGAAGCAGCCACCACCCAGAAATGTATGAGAAAGTAAATCAAATCTGACCAGCTCTGCTGGAGTTTTTCATATTTGCAGAAAGGCCTCAGAGTTAGGTGCATTTTCACAACCAATGAAGAATGTGAGACTCTTCTGAGAAGGGTTTAAGACACGATTTCTCAGCAAATCAGCAACATATTGCCTTTACAAGGTTCATTAGCAGGAATAACCATGAAAAATGATCATTAAATATATGAATTTGTGTTCTCTGCCCGTTTATCTCTTTTGTACTCCTTTTTCAGTGTTTTCAATATTTACAGAATGTTACCTTCTCAGGAATACCTTCAAAAATATTTATTGAACATTTACTATGTGTCAGAGCCTGGGCATGCAAAGAAGAATGAAGCTGAATGGAGTGTGTGGTTAAGTAGAAGAGAAAGCCTTTAAAAATATCTTTACATTTTAAAAATCCAATACATGAAAATTTCACTCAAGACGGCACTCGATAATCAGGTTTGCAATGCCCCATCAGCTTCAAAAATATAACAATAATAGGTGAAACATAAAAATATAAAATGTAAAAGGCATGGTTATACTAAGAAGCTTAATGTACCTAAAGTCATAGGCCCACTAGGCTCCTCATCTTTGGTAGTTAATTATCTGTATCATTGGTGCATGTAGAGACAAATGTACTGACAGTTCCTTCTCCTAGTTCCAATGAAAATACATAATATATAATTCTGTCTCTGTCTGACATTTCACAGAGAGAGTCATAGGTGTTGATAGATCCTTTAGTTTCATGATGGAAAATGCAGACTTCAATTTCCACTTTAAGAACCTAATTTCTTAAGCTTAAACCCTTTTGGTCTTTAGCGTTCATTTAAACATTGAACCATCTTTACTCCTCTAAATATTTTAATAACACATAACAAGCCTAATACATCACAGCACATGTATTTAAGTTAAACTGTCTCAAGTATTTAAATGAGTATGAACTGATTTGCTTTTTATTCTTCTAAATATTTAGTTAAAATCTGAACATAATACATGAAATTCTCTTAAATGCTTTACATGAATTAAAGAACAGATAAAACACACTCATAGCATTGTACCAATTATAAATATCATGGTAAAATTAAAACAGTTGCAAAGTAATGATCAAAGCATTTAACTACATTAATTATTTCATTTCATATCTAGATTTTATTTTTGTTCTTATGCCTTTACTTTATCAAGATTGCAGTATTTTTATCAGCATTGATTTTTATCACCTTTTAAACGTGGAAAAGATCTTTCCAAAGCCCAAAGTAAAAGAATATCTTTAGATTTGGAAAGACTCAGAGTTTGTGTTCTTGATTATCTGGGTCTTGGTGGAGTTCCAAGCGTTCAAAGTGACTCAAAGCTGAGTAAATCACTTAAGATGAGTCCTTTCTAACACTAAATCTCCCTTGTTGTGTTATGAGAACTTCAGTCCATGTATCTTATGAAGTTTTATCCTTTTGAAACTTGATGCTCTCTAGAAATTATACATACTTTACAAGGGACAGCAGTACGAATTAACTGTTCTGTCATTAAGAGATGCTATTTGGCATGACTGGAATTTTTCACAAGTGTTTTGTTGTTACTGGTAGGATCATCAGATGTGTCATCTTCTACAATAAAAGAAGAGAAGCCACAAGGAAGGAATTTAGGTTTAGAAATTGTGAGAAGCATTTTTTAAAAATTTAAATTCATTATAAGGAATATATTTTTGGTTTTAAAAAAAAGACAACCCAGATCTATATAAATTTTTGCTTTTCTTCTATATGGCCTGAAAAGAGCCATCTTCCTAAGAACCCCACTCCTCTTCAGTCCATAACAGTATTACCACCAAAAACTATGTACAGAATGCTCATGTCTAATGTTGGTGGGGAAATAAATTGCTATTACTATTGCATCACTTTTGGTCAAAAGATCAAAAAAGATATTTTTTAAGGTCATGAATTAGTATTGATACTTTCAAATTGACAGTTATAGCATGGGATTTAATGTGGATTTTCTACCATATGATCAAAATACCTCAGTAAAAAAAAAAAATCCCCAAGAGCCTAAAAATAATCAAGCATGTAAAAGTCATTTGCCTATGACAGTAAATGCTTCACAGAGCAGGGGGGAAAAGGTCCCCACTGAAGGTCCCCATCTCATGTCTTTCCAGACAAATTAAAATTAAATGAGAAAGACAATTTAAAAATAAATATCTTCATGCCAATGACCAAAGAAATGTTTCCTAAAGAGGCAAGGACAAATAAATATTAATAAAACTGATTGCATTTAAAAATTTCTACTGTTAAAAGACAATTAAAAACAGAAGATAAACTACACAGTGGCAGATATACACAAGCTATATAAACAGCAAAATATTACTTTACAGACTGTATAAAGTATTTCTATAAATTATTAAAAAAACTAAAACAAATTAATAGAGAATGGACAGAGTATATGATTATTCAATTAAGACAATAAAAAAACCCTAAATGTTAATAAATTCATGAAGAGTTACATTTCGAGTAATTTGGAAAAATGCAGAAAAAGAAGATCAAGATACCTAGTTTACACTTAAAGACGGGGTATAAACTAGTTAAGCCAGTCTGACAATGATATCAGTTTCCTTTATATTGATTTGAAGACACGTTTTTATTGTCTTTCAAATCAAGATGTATTTTATACTTGAAGATATTCTAGAATCACTACGTACCAAGTGAGAGTTTTGGGTATAAAGATCACTCTTAGGTCAATTGACATCATCTGATCAGAATAAGAATGTCAACATCCAGGTGCTTTGATTTAGTGAAATACAGATAATTGCAAAATATATAGTGCTCCTCACTGAACTATAACAACCACCCAAGGATTTTGTATTATCACCCACATTCTATAGTTGGGAAAACTGTTCATTGATCTACCACCTAATGGCAAAAGTAGGTTTAAAACTAGGAAGTCTGGCAGCAAAGTTTGAGATTCTAAACTTTCTCTATCATGTATTGGGAATTATGTGGGACCATGTTAACACATTTGTACTCTTAATGGAAATGCACAATTTATAATCACATTGGAGACAAATTTAATGATAAGCTAAAATTGAAGAAAGTTATATTCCATGGTCCAGCAAAATGTTTTATAGAAATGTTTCCTAAAGCAGCACTTTCATACTTCTTCAAAGATATCATCTGTTTGAAACAAAATTGAGTGTAGCAGAGAAACCACTGAGACATTCTAAAATTACATCATAGAGAATAGATAAATAAATTGTGGAATATTCTTATAATTCAAATAATGTGGTTCTAAAAATTATGAATGTCAATGTAGGTAAATCTCAGTGAAGGGAAAATGCAAACTTATGAATGATACAAACAGTAATACATAAATCATTTTTATAAGTTTAGAATGCAATATTACATTTTTATTGATTTATTTGTGCCTGCAAAGGAATAGAAAGTAGATGGGAGGGAGTCATAACAACTCAAAGATGGTAGCTACTTATTGGAAAAGAAGACGGAATGGACAGAGGCATGAAATGGAGTAAGTCAACTGATTTGACATTTTATTTCTTTTAAAAATTGACCAGAAGATCTGAGTAAATTTTTCAAAAGGTTAGTATTTATTCACTCTGAGTAGGGATCTGTTTTACTATCTCTTTCTCTATGCTTTTCTTATATTTGAAATATTTAATGATAGCATATTTTTGTTTTTTCTTATTTTTAAATAAATAACACATTTTTTGTGGAATTATTAGATAAATTATTAGATAAATAGGCTTTCATTCATATGCATTGGAAAATATTATTATGTCTTCATATTTCAGTGCTAGAAATACATTTTAAATTGAAATTTCTTTAAAAAATATCATAAAATGTTAAAATGATAAATTGACTATTTTACTGGTCCCTTTAAATAAAAAAAATTGTCGTGGTAAGATATATATAACATTAAAATTATCATTATAACTATTTTTAATTGTATAATTCAGTGGCATTAAGTACATTCACATGGTTATGCGACATTTACCGCCCTATGTAGAATATTGCTCAATTTGGAAAGCTGAAAATCCATACCATTAAACAATGACTCATTATTCTCTCTCCCCCAAACCCCTAGCAACCACCATTCTATTTTTAATCTGTGTGAATTTAACTGTTCTAGGTACCTCACAGAAGTATTTTGTACAGTATTTGCTTTTTTTTTTTTGGTACTGGGGATTGAACGCAGTGGTACTGGACCACTGAACCACATCCTCAGCCCTATATTTTGTGTTTTATTTAGAGACAGGGTTTCACTGAGTTGCTTAGCGCTTCACTTTAGCTGAGGATGGCTTTGAACTCGCGATTCTCCTGTGTCAGCCTTCCAAAGTGCTGGGATTACAGGTGTGTGCCTCCGCGCCCGGTCAGTATTTGCTTTTTTGTGACTGGCTTATTTCATTGAGAACAGTATTTTCAAATCTCACGTATTTTATAGGATGTGTCAGAACATCCTTCCTTTTCAAGGCTGAATGACGTTAATAATGTACATCTATGGTTGTTCCGCTTATCTGTGGTTTCATTTTTTTGAGATTTAAGTTATCATAGACAATTATGGTCTGGAAATAGCAAGTGGAAACTGCCAAATTTGACCTTGTGATTCCCCTCTGTATTTTCTTCTAAAAGTTTTGTAGTTCTAGCTCTGACATATTGGTCCTTCGTTCATTTTGAGTTGATTTTTTGTATGGTGTGAGGTAGGGGTGCAATATCATTGCTTTGCATATGAATTTATTAAAAAGACCATTCTTTCTCCTTTGGATGATCTTTACACCCTTGTTGAAAATATTCAACTATACATGTGAAGGTTTATTTCTGGGTTTTCTATTTCTAGTCCCCTGGTCTGTATGTCTTTATGTCGGTAACACATTTTGATTACTGAAGCTTTGTAATAAGTTTTAAAATCAGGAAGTGTGAGACTTCAACTTTTTTTGTTTTAATTGTTAAATTGTTTTAATTGTTCAGGTCTTCTTGAGATCTCACATAAATTTTGGATAGACTTTTTATTTCTGCAAAAACAATCATTGGGGTTTTTAAATGGGCTGCATTAAATCTTGTAGATTTATAAGGCTTACATACCCATGTAGGAAAAGATGTCAATCTTTTTACCATTATTTATGAGGTCACTTCTACAGTTTATGTATATACATATATGTGTGTGTGCTTCACTTCCTGTTGTTTTCATTTTCATTTATGGTTTTCTAAAAAGAACATTTAACAATTTTATTGACCAAATTATTATTTTTTTATTTTCTGAAATTCACTTGAATTAGGATTCTCAGGCATTGAGACTGAAGTGGGTCAGAAACTGGTCTAGAATTTTCAAACAAAAGAATCTAAGTAGGAATTTGATGACACTTAGGTAATTCTATATTAAATACCTGTTGGGAACATCAAGAGCCTCTCTAATTAAAGGAGTAAATGGAGGTGATGGGGTCACTAGAGTCCGGAATTATGGAGAAGGTGACTAAGTAGACCAGTTCTGAAACTACAAATGAAATTCCACCTAAAATAGATGCTGGGATTACTAAAAGGCTGCTCGGCAGGTGATGGGACTCCTTGCAATGGATGCTGGAAATGCTGGAAGAAGGTTGAAAAGCTAGCTAGAAAATGTCGGTAGAAAACTGGAACGGGAAACAGTTCCTTCCCTCCAGTGTTACCTTCCAAATTCCTTCCAGTACTTCCCATTGGTAGAAACTAACTAGAAGCCAGTTTGCTGGAAAAAGGAATATGCAGGGTCCTTGGATTTTTAAAATACATGGCAGAATGTAGCAGGGCAGCAGACAAATGTTTACCCCAAACTATTTCTTAGGCAGTGCTTCTTAGTGGGTAAAACACATCCCAGAAGAACATCTATTTGAATCCGTGGTGTCTTTTTTTTTTTTGAAACATGAGAGATGCCTGCTTCCCTTTGATGTTCATTTGGGTTGGTGTATTTCTACAGATTTATGTATCTCCACCAGGTGGAGTCAGAGGTCAGTTTATTAAAGGGTTAAACTTAGATGTAAATTTGATTAAGGGTTTCAGTTTCAGATTGAAGGATGAAATAAAAGTTAAGCACTCCTGAGGGGACCCGTTTCCTCAGATGTTCTTGTTGGAATGCTACCTTGTTATTATCATATTTGCTTTGACTCTTATGTCAGTGTGCCCCCATTCTCTGGCTAGGACTTAGGACGCTTTTGTTGCAAGGAGCAGACTCTTTCCAGCTGGCTCAAGAAAAAAGAATTTTATTATAAATATACAACAGGAATATCACAGACATTTCTGAAGGAGAAATAAAACACAGCCAGGGCTTACTAGGAGCAGGGGCTGCTCTTTCCTTCTCTTAAGGAGCACTTGGTTACTCTTCTTTCTATTTCTGTTTATTCATTATTCATTCATTAAATATACATGGAGTCTCCACTGTGGTTCTGGGTCTGTATATACAGGAGAAGATAAGGCATTAAACGTGAAGAGAGGATTTAAACAAAAAAGCTCACACTCATATGATTATAAATTACTATAAATGTTGTGAATAAAATGTACTGCTTTTAAGAGAGATTGTAAGGTGAGAACTTAATTACAAGTAAGAAGTAAGGAAATAGTCATTTGTAAAGTTTCATTTAAGTGTAGACCTAAAGAAGATGAGCAGTGGTTTGCCAGATTGAGAATGGGTCAGAAAGTTTGATCAGTTCTAAAGGGTTTGAAACAATGAATCCATTTCTTATGCATGAAGGAACATTCAGTTTATTATTTAAATAGCTTATTGCTTTATTAATGGGTAAACACATTTGTGGTGAATGAGGGAAATCCTATCAGAATTACTGAAAAACCTGTGCTGTAGAAATCTGTGAAATATGTTTATAGTTCAGTTACTCTCAGATTGATTATTTTATATTTGCTTCATGTAGTAATTGCAGGGAGAAATTGTAAATGTGTTTTGAATCCAGTGTTTCCCAATACTCATTAAGGTAATTTTCAAGTGAATGAAAATAATTTACTTTGTGTTTTAAGTTGCCCAATCTCCCTGTTTCTTTCTTTTTTTTTTAATTTTTTTTTTAATTTATTTTTCTCAAAAGTTTCATTTTAATACATGTTATCAAACATAACAGAAAAAAAAAACAAATTTTCAGAAGCTGTACACACTATTCACTGAAAATATTTGTTGAGGCAAATAGAAAAAAAATTATTACAATCATAATTTTTCTAACTTTGCACAAAATTATAAGCAGATTACATTCTTCATATTAAACATCTTTATATGCACTTTCAATGAACAGT
>PVHX01018991.1:0-35529 GCA_004024805.1 Geosciurus inauris
GTGGAGGCTAATTTTAGCTGAGAAGTCTGTAATTAGATTTTCACAAAGAATTAACATTTGAGTAGAGGTCTGAATGGAGTAAGATAGCAAGCCACAGGACTTCTGGGAAGATTGTTCCAAGCTGCCCAACCAGCAAAGGAAGTCCTGAAGTGGGAACAAGCTTGGCATGTTTGGGGAACAGCACTAAGCCTGGAGTAGATAGATCTGTCTACGCAATGTTATCTGCTGTTCTTAAAATGCCTTTCCTGGTTTCCACTGCTGCTTACTTCTTTGGCTGTTCCTTTATTTGATTCTCTGTTAATTTTACCTTATAAATTACTAAATTGTAAGTAAGCACTCATTCTGTGAAGGAAATAGCACTAGGGTAGCACAGGATCAAAATGATTTCTGATCGTAAGGAAGAAGGCAGAGGCGGTCCACAGCCAACCAAAGCAAGTCAGACTAAGTGATAGCACTGAAGCCTAAGCCTGTCTCAGAGCAGAGAAAGATGTCTTCTAACATGGGGGATGAAGGGGCAAAGGAGCATTCAGAAGCAGTGATAACTTTGATGAGTCTTATAGTAAGAATGATAGTCCAGTCAGTGAAAAGGGGCCAGTGAAGCAGGAACAGCATTGTTAGAGAAAAAAAGAAGTCTGACTTTTCATTCATGTTTCCTAGAGCCTTCTATTCATGTCCTGTTGGCTAATATAATAGGCTTTTTTTTTCCTGAATGTTTTATGTTTTGCCACCATGAAAATGTTGACTCCTTAATTTAGGTCTTTTGACATCTGTTACATAGATGCCTGTTTAAAGTAATCAGGACTTCTTTGCTTCATTTTAATTTTTTGCTGTACTGGGAATTGAACTCAGTGCCTCACGCATGCTAGGCAAGTGCTGTGTCACCAAACTATATGTCCAGCACACTGCTTTTACTTATAGTAACATGTTCAAATGATTTTCACTTATGCCCATAAATGTTCTTAATTATCTCATCTACTTCATTGTATTTTTTTCCTAACAACTGATGTCCTCCATGTTGTTTGTTTTTTGCAGTTCATTTCGGTGTACTTTGACAAATATTCCACAGACTCAGGCTTTACTGAATAAAGCTAAGCTTCCTTTAGGATTGTTGTTACATCCCTTCAGAGACCTAACGGTAAAGTGATATATTTTAAAATATTTTGAGTCATGACAAGTGCTTATATGTACAAGGTATTCAAATTTCCTATTTTCTTAGAGTTTTCATCATTTTTTATTTAGTTAGAAATAATCATTTATGCCAAATTCAAGTCAACAAACATTTTCTGAGCAACTGCTTTGTATCGTACCCTAAGCTAAGTCCTGGTAATACACAGTTGATCACATCATTGACCTTAGCCCCAAGAAGAAATACACCATTATATATAGGATCACTAATACATGTAATTAATCAAATCTGGGTGATATTTTCATAGTGAGTACAGTATAAGAAGTGATTTCCCTCTACATACAGTAGTTTTCTATAAATGATTTAAGTCCAAGGTGCATTTTGAAAGATTAGTTGTTTTGGAAGAAGGAACTGCTATAGAAGGTAGATTAAACCTTACAAGTTCTCTATTAAAGTAATTTCCAATTAGGGAGGAGAACTATCTGATTGTTCCAAATTAAGCAAATGATAGGGAAAATCTGAACACTTCAGATGTGTTGAGTTAAAATATTACCTGTTGTTTAAGTTTCTACAGTCCATCTGGTTTATATATACCTGGCCAGATTTTTACATGTGCTTCAGGTATTTTGTGCAGATGTGTTGTATTTAAACTACATTTTTAAAACCTCAGAAAAAAATATTAGCTGGAGATATTTTACTTAGACTTCATAAATTGCATTTATCCTTCACACTTTTTTACTACTATGATTTCCTGCCCCTCCTATTGCTACAGATTTCTTTTGCTCTGTTATCTAAAAATTAAATTATTTATTGACTGCCTATTTAATGGTAGATGCTGGAGATACAAAGGTCACTCATCTTCCTGGTGGAGCTTACTTTTCTACTAGGATGTACAGAATGCATCAAAATGAATAAAAAGTGAAATAATTCTATGAGATAAGTAACTTGAATTTATTCATTCAGTAAACACTATTTAATTACCTGTAATGTGATTAAAACTCTTATCCCTAAGCCAAGACAGTTAATTTGCTATATCCATAGATAAGAGTAGTTCTCTAAATACAAATTCCACATGATACCTTCTGGAAGTGTGTACACTAAAATGTTAACATGATATCCTCTGATATAAAAAATTCTGGGTCATTTTTTAATTTTCTCACTTTCAGTTTATTCTGTTTCCTGATTTTTTTTTCACACCTGACCTATAGCTACTCATATAATAAAAATAGTATATGTGGGCTGGACATGCTGGTGCACACCTGTAAAATCCCAACTACTAAGGAGGCGGAGGCTGATCACGAAGTCAAGGCCAGCCACAGCAACATAGTGAGAGACCTAGTTTCAAAATAAAAAATCAAAAGGGCTGGGGTTGGTTCAATCCCCAGTATCCCTTGGTTCAATCCCCAGTATCTCTCTCTGTCCCTCTCCCCCCACCTCTCTCTTTCACGTGCATGCACACACATGCACACAACAGTATATGTGCAAAAAACACAAAGATAATGTTTATTTGTAGATTTAAAGGAAATTCAAAATGCAAAGTACAAAAGAAATAAGTTAATTCAGGGACATAGAATAATTTATGATCTCTTAATTTATTCATATTTTCTTAATTTCCTGCATTGAGTATAAAGTTGCTTTTCCAAACTAAGCATAGTATTTTTTTAATGCACATTGTGTTTGGATTCTTGTGGCCTCAACTCCCATTGGGACTGCTGTCACTGTTCACCAAGCACTGCCTGCTGGCCAGTAGTACCAGGTACAGTCAGACAAAGGTCTTCTTACGTGGTATTATGTTTCTTTCTCTCTGTTATTTTTTGAGTTTAACTAATGAACTGTAGTTTGTATTATTTTCTTGGCCAGAGTTTTCTTGTCAGCTAGTTATTTTGTCAGATTTGCTATGACTTTGTTTTCATATTATCTTTTTGTGACTAGAGGGGAGAAAACTTGACAGCTGCTTATGTTGCTCAGCTCCTCACTGAATGTAATAATATGTTTCAATATAAAACCACACAAAAACACAGACCTGGTTTCTATTCTGTGTATGGAACACAGCAGCGGGGGTGTTCTCTTTCTCCCTAGGGTGCTCTTGTTGCTACGACATTTTTATTTTCTTTTCTAGCAATTACCAGTGATAACATCAAATACTATTGTGAGGTGCCGATCTTGTCGAACATACATCAATCCTTTTGTGTCCTTCATTGATCAACGTAGATGGAAATGCAACTTGTGCTATAGAGTTAATGATGGTGAGATTCTTAAAATGTTTCTTAATAATATTTTCAACATTTTTTGACATTTTAGTCATTATTTTGTTTCTCTCTTCATTGCTTTAAAAACAACTTGTGCTCTTTTTAATGGCGAGAGTATAAGCTAGGGCACCTTTACCAGTGTGTATGGACACTCACGTGCATCCATGACCGTTGTCCCCTGTACTCGTTTCTTAGGTCTCCCTGTGATAGTTACTTTCAAATTTGCATTTTTGTCTGATGTTTTTCTATCATGGGTTATAATAAATAGGACACAAGTCTAAGAAGCCAGGTTATCTGTGACCTGGTTTCTTCATATGATTTCAGAAAACATGTTTTTGGTGGTTTGTTTTTTTTTTTTTTAAAGCCAGCTGACAGAATTGATTGTTATCATTAAATGTTCACAGAATTGTTGGCAAACATCATCGGACATATAAAGGTGTTTAATTCTAGGCATGTTACTAAATTCATACTGGATTCCTATCTCTTATTTAGTTCCTGAAGAATTTATGTATAACCCCCTTACTCGATCTTATGGAGAACCTCATAAACGACCAGAAGTTCAGAATTCAACTGTGGAGTTCATTGCTTCGTCAGATTACATGGTAACTGTTCATGGCTAAAATTAGTCATAGGACACAATTGTATTGGTCATTTGATTTTCTGTTAGGTGAATTTTTTAAAAATATTTTTAGTTGTAGATGCACATAATACCTTTATTTATTTTTATATGGTACTGAGGATTGAACCCAGTGCCTCACATGTGCTAGGCAAGCACTCTACTACCGAGCTTCAACCCAGCCCATGTTTCATGAATTTTTGTCTAAGTTTTGAATGTATAGTATTTTTAAAAAATAATATTTTTTATAATACTTAAAAATTAGAAAGTTCTTCCTGTTATTTGATCTTCTAGAAGAATATATTATGCCACTGTTTTTTTAACTATATTGACTCTAAATCTTATTCTTCATTTTCACTTATAAAAATAAATTTTTGACCTAAGTCCTTGCTCAGTTTTGTAATATCTTATTGTATAATAACTATGTTTCTTGTATATTCTCATTTCTGATCTTGTCTGGAGAAATTCAAAGTGCTGCTAATGGAGAAGGGCAAACAGGAACAACTGATAAGCAGTAAATTCCTGGTGCTTGGCCCATCTTTATTTTTATCTTTTTTCTTTTGGTAAGGGGGATTAAACTCAGGGGCACTCGACCACTGAGCCACATCCCCAGCCTTATTTTGTGTTTTATGTAGAGACAGGGTCTCACTGAGTTGCTTAGCTCCTTGCCATTGCTGAGGCTGGCTTTGAACTCGCGATTCTCTTTTCTCAGCCTCCCTAAGTGCTGGGATTACAGGCTTGTGCCACCCGGCCCAGCTTCTGTTTTTATCATTTTATAGTCTTTTGTTTCTAATTTAGCCTGTGCTGACTAGGCACAATTCTCATGTCTATTTCCATGTAAATTTGCTTATGGTCACTTTTACTCAGCTTTTTACTTTCTTTATAGCTTATGTTCTGAACTCTCTGTTTTAGGCTCTTAGAAATTTTAATCTAACTGAAGTGGTGAAGCAAGACATAATCTTTAATTTTTGTCATATGGTTCATGTGACCTTTGGTTGACTTTTTTTTTTTTTAAAGACTTTGAGTTGGGAGTGTAGTTAGTGGTAGAGCACTTGCCCTGTAATCCTCAGCACCTCAAAAAAATATGTTATGTATCATTTTATAACTTTCCACACCAGTAATTTTTAAGCGTACTCCAAAAAGAGAAAATAGTATAATGAACTATTGTTTACCCATGACTGAGTTACATTTGTCATCTTTTTGCTAAATATATTTCATTAATCATCCAGCCCACCCTTTCACTTTCTCTAGAGTTTATCATGTTAAATGATAATCTCAGATATGATATCACCAATAAATATATCAGTATATATCTCAGTGACAGAGAAAGCTTTTTTAAAAACATAGTATAGTACCACAAGGATTTCCTTTACATTTAACATCTAACCTATGGAATTTAGCCACTACCAGGTGACCCAGTAGCTAGTACTAACAGCAGGTCTTCAGGTTATATCTTAGCCAACATTCCTTATCTGGAATACATTTAAACCACCTATTTAACCATTACAACTCTGTAATCACACTTAATCCTCAAAGAACTTTGCAAGAAAAAAAGTTAAAGAAAGGAATGTCATTTTCATTAGCACATAAGATCTTTTTTTTTTTCAATTATTTTTTTTTTAGTTGTTGATGGACCTTTATTTTATTAATTTATTTATATGCGGTGCCAAGGATCGATCCCAGTGCCTCACATATGCAAGGCAAGTGCTCTACCACTGAGCCACAATCCCAGCCCAGCACATAAGATCTTATAAAATAACAATCCTAGGGCTGGGGTTGTGGTGCAGTGGTGGCGTGCTCGCCTGGCATGCGTGAGGCACTGGGTTCGATCCTCAGCACCACGTAAAAATAAAAAAATAAAGATATTCTGTCTGCATACAACTAAAAAACAAATATTTAAAAAAAAAATAAAAGTAAAAATAAAAATAAATAAAATAACAATCCTATTTTTGTGTTTTTTTGGTACAGTATACTCAATAGATATCCAATAGTAATAGTGATTTAAAAAGAATAGGTTGTACCCCACTAATAAACTACATTATTTTTTTTCCCTTTCAGCTTCGTCCACCTCAACCTGCAGTTTACTTGTTTGTTTTAGATGTATCTCATAATGCAGTGGAAGCTGGATATTTGACAATTTTGTGCCAGTCACTGTTAGAAAATTTAGACAAGTAAGAATATTTTTTTGCTCATAGTATTGTGTGTGTATATAAATATATGTAAGTGTGAAGTGTTTATTATTAAAATGTTGATTTTTGTTAACCTTATATTTTCATATAAACTACAAAAGTATTTCCTATTTTCCATAGAATAAGTATCCTACTACTTGAGTTATGATGATTTAATGACTTGGTAATCTCAGTCATAAAAATGTTGACATTTAGTAAAGAATTTATATCTTATCTATCTGTCCCTCTTACTTAGCTGACCTGAACACTGGGACCCAGAAAGCCTGATTTGGCCAGAGTATTAAGAATCTGTATGAGGTGCTTGGGGTTGTGGCTCAGTGTTAGAGCACTTGCCTAGCACGGGTGAGGCCCTGGGTTCGATCCTCAGCACCACATAATTAATTAACTAATTAATTAATAGTTAAATTCTTTAAAAAAGAATCCATATAAGACAATTATCAAACATGGCTGAACCTAAAGAACATTATGATAAGTGATATAAGGCAGGCATTGAAAGATAAATACCATGTGATTTCACTCATATTTGAAATATTTAAAAATTGACTTCATAGGTGGGTTACCAGGGGCTGGGGTGGCAGTGGGGTGTGGAGTTGGGATGTTTTGGTCTAAAGACACAAAATTTTACTTAGAGGGAGAACATTCAAGAGATCTATCATACAGTATGGTGGCTGCATTTGTAACAATATACTGTATTCTTGCAAAACACTAAGAACAGATCTGAGACATTCTAACCACAAAAATGATATCTTCATAGGGAATACATATGTTAATTAACTTGGTTTAGTCAATCCACAATTTAAAATTTAAAAATAAAATTAAAAAAAATTTTTAAAAATAATTTAGATGGTTATTAAATGACCAGAGAAATCTCAAAGAAGTAGAGATTAGTCTATGGAGACATCATAAATCTTGACTAGTACTGGTAAGCTGAATATGTGCAGTTCTATTTACTGAGATTCTTTTGACCTACCTTGCAGACTGAGTAGCCTGATTGATCGTCTTTAGTAGTAATAATGCTTCTTGCTTTGAAGCACATTCTAGTTTGGCATCTTGTAATGTTCAAAAGTATTTCAAAGCATTGCTCAAAGAATAAATTACATAACTGCAGTTAACATAATTGGTGGTACTCATTGAAATATATGTCTATGAAATGAGGCATCCATCATTGTTTTTAATAAGGAAAGCTTGACAGATGATGAAATGGTAATTTACTTTTCGATTCCATGGCATTGCCTTTTGAAACAGTTCTAATAGAAAAATGTTTAACAATTGATGATAGATAAATGTTTGAATGTTCTTAAATGTTTTTAATTGAAAATCATAATGTGATTCAATTTAGCACATTTTAATTTGTATTATACTTAACCTTTTCTTGTCATTCTACCCTTAAAAGGCTTAAAAAGGGTATACTGTTGTAATATTGGAACTGAAAAATTATGTTTTCATTTAAAAGAGTGTTTAAATTTTAAAAACATTTTCATTTTTGGTTATGGTTTACTTTTATTTGAATACTGATGTAGTTCTGTTTTCTGAATTATGAATTCTAATCATGTAAGTGGTTTCATCTGAAAACAAAATATTTTCTCCTTCCGCTTCTATTTTATGTTCTGGTTTAGACTGAGATAATTTTTCTATTGCCTATGAAATAAAGTATGTGTAATTATCCTTAGACATGGCTTACTATTTTTTATTTTCTTAAATAAAATATGTTATTGAGCACTTTGGATTTTAAATTGTCAATTTTATCTTTAGGCTTCCTGGAGATTCACGAACAAGAATAGGATTCATGACCTTTGACAGCACTATTCATTTCTACAATTTACAAGAAGGACTATCACAGCCTCAAATGTTGATTGTGTCTGATATTGATGGTAAGTCTTTCTAACTACCAGCTTTGAAATGGAAGCTACTTTACAGTACATCTTGTCATATGCTATGGGAATAATTTGGTACACTTTGATATTTGCCTTAAAATGTTTTCTTGGAGGCAGGTGCAGTGGCGCACGTCTGTAATCCCAGCTACTCAGGAGGCAGAAGCAGGAGGATCACAAGGCCAGCCTCAGCAATGTAGCAAGACTTTAAGCAACTTAGCAAGATCTTGTCTCAAAACAAAACATTTAAAAAGGGTTGGGATGTGTCTTAGTGATTAAGTGCCCTTGTATTCAATCCCTGCTACCAAAGAAAAAAGTTTTCTTGGAAGTACTTCAAATTTTTTTACATATAACTAAATATACTTTTACATGTGTATATGTATGTTTAGTATGTACAGAGTATATGTATTTAATGATGCATTGTTTTATGTTTTTCCTGTAGATGTTTTTCTACCTACTCCGGATAGTTTACTTGTGAATCTCTATGAAAGTAAAGAGGTGAGATTGATTTATTTCCTTAAAATATCAAACTATTTCTGTCATCTCAACTGTTTACTAGATGTTAACATTTGTTTACTTGATATTTTAATATTAGACAATAGACATTGGTAGGTGACACGTCTATTGACTCCTCTATAGTCCCCAGAGATGTAGTGACACATACTATACTCTGGAATGTTTTAAAGAAGAACATTGCCTTGCCTTCTCAGTAATTCAACGTTTAATCTTTGTTTTCCCAGCTTATAAAAGACTTATTGAATGCATTACCAAATATGTTCACCAACACAAGAGAAACACACAGTGCCCTTGGTCCTGCGCTTCAGGCTGCCTTTAAATTAATGTCTCCAACAGGTGGCCGTGTGTCTGTATTTCAGACACAGTTACCTTCCTTGGGTGCAGGGCTTCTGCAGTCCAGAGAAGATCCTAATCAAAGGTCCAGTACAAAGGTATTTTATATTTAGTTTCTCTGTTATATCCCTTTGTGTTTTTTTAAATGTCTTACAGACTGTACTTATTTGTTCTTTATTCTACTTTTCTTTAGTAATAGTAATAAGCTAGCAAGAGAGTTTAACTTTTGTGTGTGTGTGTGTGTGTGTGTGTGTGTTGCAGTGCATTGTTCTTATTTGTTTGTAAGCCAAAAATATTTAGAAATCTTTTAGTCTAATCTTTTCATTTTATAAATGAGGGAACAGATTAAACTGTCCTGCCAGAGATTAAATAACTAATGGTATAGATGTGGCATGATTTTCTGACTCCTGTGTTCTTTTCTATTACACAAGGGAAGAGTTATTGAATCTGAGTTATTATAATTTAGCATGGTTATCCTAAAACATTTTCAATTATAAAGGTAATACGTATTATTATATAAAACCTGGAAAATAGAGAAATATATAATTCACTAATAATCTCACTATCAAGATTAGTATTGTTAACACAAACAAATAAGCATAACTGGGCATGATTATAAATATATATTGTATTTTTTAGCTGGCCTTTCTCATGAATATTCTCTGAGGTTCCTAAAGCTCTTAAAATATATATATCTTGGTAAATGGGAAAATACTCTATTTATTCAATGGCTATTTATTCAATGGCTAGGAGTCAATTAATCAAATCTTCCTTTTGTACTCTTGTGTTGTGGAATAGTACATCATACTGATTTGACAACACTTAACTCTGGTGCCAGATTTCTTGAGTTTTTAATGTAGCACCCACCACTCAATGACCACACAAGCTTGATCAGGTTAATCAGTTTTTGCCTTAGTTTCCTCATCTGTTAAAGATAAATAATTAAAACCCTTTGAGATGTGTGTTATGGTATATATTTATATAAAATTTCTCAAACACTTCTGGCGCAGAAAGTGCTTATTTTCTCCCCACATTTTTATTGGTGCATTGTAGTTGAACATAATGATGGGATTTGTTGTTATATATTCATACATACACACAATATAACAATATAATTTGGTCAGTATCACTCCCTAGTACTTCCTCCTTCCCTCTACTTCTCACACACCTGGATCCCGTTCTCTACTGCTCTCCCTTTGATTTTCATAAGATCCCCTCACTACCCCTCCACCTTTCTTTTCCTTTTTATGACTGAATAAAAACTCCATTGTGTATACATACCATATTTTCTTTATCCATTCATTCATTCATTGATAGATACCTAGGTTGGTTCCATAGTTTGGCTATTGACACTTGTGCTGTTATAAACATGGGTATGGCATGTATCACTATAGTATGATGACTTTAATTCTTCAGGAATGAAATACTGAGAAATGGTGTCACTGGGTCATATGGTGGTTCCATGCCTGGTCTTTTGAGGAACCTCCATACTGATCCATAGTGGTTATACTAATTTGCAATCCCACCAACAATGTAAAATTTTTCTTTTTCCTACCTCATCTGTAGAATTTATTACTGTTTGTATTTGTGATGGCTGCCATTCTAACTGGTGTGAGATGAAAACTAATTGTAGTTTTGATTTGCATTTTCCTAAGTGCTAATGATGTTGAACATTTTTTCACGTATTTGATACATTTTTTCATGTATTTGTATTTCTACAGAAGAGATTTTTTAATAAATATTAGCTATTGTTATAGGAAATCTGTGCCAACTGTCCAGACCTTTTTAAAAAACTCATTAGTTTGGTAGTGGGGCAGACTGTAACATTACCTCTTCCTTAATTATAAAAGATGCATAAAAACATGTGCATAGATAAAAGCCTCTGACTCGTACTTTATGATCTGTTGGCTCAGGTGGTGCAACATCTTGGCCCTGCAACTGACTTTTATAAGAAACTTGCTTTGGATTGCTCAGGACAGCAAACTGCAGTGGATCTGTTCCTTTTAAGTTCACAATATTCTGATCTTGCTTCTCTAGGTATGAATATGTTGTAATGATTATCTGTTTACCTAAACATTTTTGTGTATTATTAAATCCAGACTCTTAGTAAGTTTTCTCAATATTTTGGGGAGAAAAGCATGTGAATTAGATAAATAATATTGATGAAGATTATCAGTAAACTTTAAAGCCCCATATAAATATAAAATGCCCCATACAAGTATAAAATGCCATTAGTATTTTGCTTATATGATTCCCTTACCATTCTGCTTAACTTTGTTATATTTTATAAATACTTTTGTTTTCCCAGATTTAAATGTTATTCTTACTTTGACAACTTAAGCTTAATTATTTTTTTAAAATATTTTTTAGTTGTTGATGGATCTTTATTTTATTCATTTATTATTTATATGTGGTTCTGAGGATTGAACCCAGTGCCTCACGCATGGTAGGCAAGTGCTCTACCACTGAGCTACAGCCCCAGCCCCAAGCTTAATTATTATTTAGATTCATAATATAGCATTTGTACTACTGTAAAAGTAGAATATTATTGCTTCTAAAGAAAATACTTTCTGTGTTTCTTTCTAAAGCTTGTATGTCCAAGTATTCTGCAGGGTGCATCTATTATTATCCATCTTTTCACCACACTCACAATCCTTCACAAGCAGAAAAGTTACAAAAAGACCTAAAACGATATCTCACAAGAAAAATTGGATTTGAAGCTGTTATGAGAATAAGGTGTACTAAAGGTATGATCATGCCAAATTATGCCTTATATTACATATATCAAAATTAATGAGCACTCATATATTGACTACTTATGATGATGACTGTTCATGTAGAAGACTTTGTGTTTGATCCACTTGGTTATACACAGTTTTAAGTCAACCTATATTAATCAGTAGTCATTGTGCAGTTTTTTAAAAATAATTTGTCTAAGTGGGTAAAAGTTATGTTTTGGTTTATTTAGGTAGAACCTAAGAGAAAGTCCATATTGCAAATGATTTGAGGAGAATTAGGGAATAGGGAAGATCTTCAATGAAAACTGTCTAATTAAGGATCCTTGCCTTTATTAACACTTAATATGTTTCCTTGGATTTTTATGTGATTGTTACTGATGGTTCTGTGATCCCTTATTTTAAATCTCAAATGAGTTGTACAGTAATCCTGAATTATCTAATTTTCTATGTTAGGTCTATGTCTCCAGGTCACCCATGAAACATGTTAATAAGATTAGGTGTCAATGCAAGCTAAATGTGTAGTCTCACTTTTGTATAACCTGCATTGGATATTTAAATTGATATTTTAGATCTCTGTCAGCACTCCAACCTTACTCCCTAGTTACTCTTTTGATTCAAAATCAGAGGCATCTTTAACATTAAAATCAAACTAGCTTGAGGTGAAGATACTTGTGTTACTTCATCTTTTTATATCAGGTTTTCTTTCTTAGGTCTTTCAATGCATACTTTCCATGGAAACTTCTTTGTGCGTTCCACTGATTTGTTATCCCTTGCCAATATCAATCCTGATGCTGGATTTGCAGTGCAATTGTCAATTGAAGAAAGTTTGACAGATACTTCCTTAGTGTGCTTTCAAACAGCCCTGTTATATACATCAAGCAAAGGTAATGTTATCGGAAATTAAGTATAGCCTGCAGCAGTAATTATCCCCTGTTTACATGTTCTCTTTAGAGTGGGGGAGAAAATGAATACACACTGGGAAGTAATGGAATTTCCATTAATCCAATATATGTTCTATAATTTTCTTTCTTTTTTAAACTCTCCTTTGGAATCTTCAGATAATACACTTTTTAATTTATTTGTTGAAAACTTGTATTCCTAGGATCCTGAATGTTTCTCGTAAGCACCTCATGCTAAATCCAATTATACCATCCTTTATATTGTTTTGTCCCATAAAGTGAACTGTGTAGTAATTAAGGCCTTTATTTGTTATTTGACAGTCTACATTTTCTGATATTTTATTCTATTTGTATAATTTATTGATTCATCTATTTATTTTTGGTACCAGGAATTGAACCCAGGGGTGCTTAATCACTGAGTGACATCCCCAACCCTTTTTTTTTCTTTTCATTTTTTAATCTTGACAGAGTCTTGCTAATTTGCTGAGGCTGGCCTTAAACTTCTACCTCAGCCTCCCAAGTTGCTGGTATTACACACATGCACCACCACACCCGGTTTATATTGGGTATAATTTAGCATGAGTGACATTAAAATGAGCTTAGGTCTAATGTTCAACTGTGTGCAACATGTAGTATCATGTTCATTTCATGGTCTGCAGACTTAGAGAGTGCTTAATTTTCTTTAAAACACGTTTTTACATTTCAGAATCCTATTGGTAATTTAATCTGGCCAAACTAGTAATTTGAATAAGATTTTGACCTGTTTGCCTTATTTTTTTCTTAACTTGATGTATTTTACAATCACAATTACTCTCCATTTTCTCTAGGTGAACGCAGAATTAGAGTGCATACGCTTTGTTTGCCGGTGGTAAGTTCACTAGCCGATGTATATGCAGGAGTAGATGTACAAGCTGCCATCTGCCTCCTGGCAAACATGGGTGAGTAGAAAATGAAGGAGCAGGCAAAATATAGTTTTCTAAAAACTGGAGCTGGGGCTTTTTTTTTTTAAAGCTTTGAACTCCCTCATTTAAAAAATATATGTTTTACTTTTTATTTATTTACAAGATGAGTAAGACCATTCTTATATTTCTTACTAATTCTTAGTTTAACAATCTGTTGGGGGATTCATGATTACTAAAAACTGGTAAAAACCTAAATGCCATTCAACTAATGAATGTGTGAAACTGTGAGAAATCCATACAATGGAATACAGCTCAGCATGAAAGGTAATGAACTATCACTACTTGAACTAATAACATGGATGATTCTCAGAGGCATTATGCTGAGTGAAAGAAGCTAGTCTCAAAAGACTGCATCCGTATGATTCTATTTACATGATACTCAAAAAGGGAAAATTACCCAGTGGAGAATAGATCAGTGGTTGCCAGGACTGGGAACAGGGAAAGGGTTTTATGGCAAAGGGGCCTATAAGGGGATATTTTGGGGATCATAGAACTCTTGTGTATTTTATTGTGGTAGTGATTACATGGCTATGCATTTAACACATAGCCACCGTAGAACTATACTCAAAAAATAAATTCTACTGTTTGTGAATTTTAAAAATCCTTCAGGAAATTAATATAATACTGAGTATTTGGACAAATTTTCTTTATTTATAAATTTAGACATGAAAAGAGCCTTGCTATTGCCCATATAGTCCTGGAGAAAACAATCATTACTCATTGCTGAAAAATTATCATAGAATTAATTATAATAGCACTAAAAGGGTTCCTTGTTTCTGCAGTTCTGGGGATTAAATTCAGGACCTTGTGCAGGCTGTCGAATATTCTTATTACTGAACTGCACGCTCAGCCCAGCATCACAATTTTTTAAAAATTAATTTATATTTTTTAGTTGTCAGTGGACTTTATTTATTTATATGTGGTGCTGAGAATCAAACCCAGTACCTCACACATGCTAGGCAAATGCTCTACCACTGAGCCACAACCCCAGCCCCAGAATCACAATTTTTAAAGTATAATTTTACATGTAGATTTTGAATTATTTATACCAGAACTGATTGCTTTTCATTGTACTTTTATGTTTTTTACGTACTTGTGCAAATTTTTAGATTATTTTAATTTAATAGATTATTTTATTTTAATAAAATATATTCTTAGAGAAAAAAGTTTCACATTGATATTTGTCTCTTTAATATCTGTATGAAAATCCAAGTTCAATTGGCCCTCTTTTTTTTTTTTTTTTTTTAAATTTGTTAACCTGGAATGTTTTGTGAAGATATTGGGGATCACTAAAGATAACTTAGAGTGTGGAATTTATATTGGTTTATAGGGAAAAAACACTATTTTATACATATGTTTCCATTTGAGTAATGGAAACATCCTCAGAGCTTTCTCAAGAGGCACAGATGTTCTCTAATGTCAATAATGGCTAATTGTTTTTAGATTTAAAAGATTCAAACAAAGTCTAAAAGAATCTAGACTTGTTCTGATTATCAGATTTACTCAGATTTTTTTAAAGTATTTTTTTAGTTGTAGATGGACACAATATCTTTATTTATTTATTTTTTAAATTTTTATATGATGCTGAGGATCGAACCCAGTGCCTCACGCATGTGAGGCAAGCGCTCTACTACTGAGCCACAACCCCAGCCCCAAGATTTACTTAGATTTTAATTCAAGAAAAAAATGTGTAATGAGCAGATGCTTAAAATGAGAGAGCAGATGAAATGCATTTTGTTTCTTAAATAAAGCATGTATACTTTATCTCTTGTAGTGTTCCTTGGAATCTAATAGATCTAATGATTAAACACACCTTTTCTTTTCGGTTGCTTTATAGCTGTGGATCGATCAGTTTCATCAAGTCTGTCAGATGCAAGAGATGCCTTGGTGAATGCTGTAGTGGATTCACTATCTGCCTATGGCTCCACTCTATCAAATTTGCAGCACTCTGCATTGATAGCACCCGGCTCCCTCAAGTTGTTTCCTCTCTATGTTTTAGCCCTTCTCAAACAGGTAGCTCTGTATATGCTATTATATTTAATGAAGTTTTAAAAAATTTTCAGATTCATATGTAAATAAATGAAGTCTAAGTTGTATTTTAATACTTAGAGAATTATGTACTTTAGCATTGGAAGCATTTTGAAAAAACGGGAAAAATCAATAGAAAATGAAGGCCGATAAATACATTATGACTCTTGTGAAACCATATGCTCTCTTTAATATGTATGAATAGTTTGAAGAGTGATGTGGTCATAGCCAACTCTTTACCCTTCTGAAAAGAAACTCTAAGGAAAGGATCTAATATTTATTGAACATCTTTCCATTGCTTCAGTCACTGTTATAGGTGCTAGGTATACATCATCTCATTTAACCATCACAACAACTTAAAAAAGTATTTTCTGTTTATCTTATGATGACAGTATAGCTCAGAAAAGCTAAGTAACTTACATGCCTATTAAATGTCAGAGCTGAGAATTGAATCCAGGTCTGTCTGATTTGATAACATATTTCTTCCATTGTTCATGGTATATTTTTCTTTAGTATTTGTCCACTGCCTTTATGTTTTCCTTGAAAACCTGTCTTTTTTCTTGTAGAAAGCATTCAGAACGGGTACAAGCACACGCCTGGATGATCGTGTATATGCCATGTGTCAGATAAAGTCTCAGCCACTTGTTCATCTAATGAAAATGATTCATCCCAACTTATACAGGATAGACAGATTGACAGATGAGGTATGCATCTTAGTCCATTTGAAATTGGTAAATTTGAGTATATTTGAGTGTCTTTATTTTATTGCTAAGGTGAAAATGTATTATTGCAGTTACTTCCATTTCTTTTTCTTCCTATGGTAATAATACATTCAATAAGGACACTAGCTATGAACCTGAATAAGATTCTCAGATATGAGTATGGAGTTTTAAAAAGAACTTTAATATGGGAAGTAACTTATTTTATGGGTTTGGTTGTACTGGTTATTAAAAAGCAAAGTTGTATAATGGATATTTATATATTGTAGATATTGGCAGTTTCTGATACAATCAAAATGTAGTATTGATTAGTAAACTAAATCTGGTATCCAACAGTAATTTTAATGTGGAAATGTGTAGAATCTTTCTTCTTCCTTGTGTTGAAACTGTATTCTTTGGAATTAGTATTAATCCCAAGATAATACTATGTTACTAAAGAAATGTAAAGAAGTAGTTTGCTGTGCAGTCTTGTCAACAATCAATACTTTAATACATCTTAACTCCAAAAGGAAAGTAAATGGGACAGATCATTTTATCTATTTCACGTTTTTACTTTTTAAATTTGAATACATTGGAGTGTCTTAATTCTATAGCCAAAGTGGTATTGTTATGATCAATATTTTTGCATCCAAAAATTCTCACGTTGTCGTATTTTAGTATCTCATATAGTTTGAGGCCATTAATTCCCACACTGTGATGATAGTACTATTAGCTCATTCATGATCTTCCTTTTCTTTTTAGGGTGCCATACATGTTAATGACAGGGTAGTACCTCAGCCACCTCTTCAAAAATTGTCTGCAGAGAAGCTTACAAGAGAAGGTGCTTTCCTTATGGACTGTGGCTCTGTAAGCATCCTGTAATTAGAAAACTTCTCACTGTTTCGACTGGTAAAGGGGGAAACTCTTACAGAGTCTAGTTCTGTTATCACAGGGTAGGCAGTGAAAGGGAGATTGGGAGATGTGATATAATAAAATGTTGACTGGGACAAGAAGTTGATTTACTTTAGACCTTTTGAGTTGGATATCGTTGTCATAAATTAATAAGTTTTATTATCATGGATTATATGTACTGGGTAAAGAAAAGTAGAGAGATGAATTCCTGTTTTCAGGGACTTTACTGAAGAATCATAAAATTCAAAGGAATTCAAGAGTTTATCTAGTTGAACTTACATCCATTATCAGAAATCCCATTAATGATTAAAAGAGTCCAGCAGAGGTCACCATGCAGTGGTGGTGCTAACAGATGTCAGAATGGTCAATAAAGCTTCAAAATGGTATCTTATGAGCAGGAAAAGGATTTAGATAGCCACAGAAGAGGGAGAAACTCTGGAGTTGAAATATAGAGACAGTAATTGAAATAGTAGATGGAAATATTCAGAGTCAGTTGTCCTGATTAAAATGTTACATTCCTCCCAAGGAAATATGTGAGGAAGAAGGTAAAATATATTTTACGAGAAGTCTTAAAATTTAGGCAAAGAAGATAGGAACTAGATTTTTAATTCTTGGATGTAGATTTTCAGTGTACCAATTACGAATTTCTATCTTTTATATCTGTTTCTATTGTATTTAAGATAGTATATTTGACCTCTTATACGTGATAATTTTGAGAGAATTAGCTGTGATGGATTTTATTAACTATTAAGGGGGTTTTGATATTTTGCTTTTTTTAAAAGGTTTTTTACATTTGGATTGGAAAAGGCTGTGACAGTAACTTCATAGAGGATGTGCTTGGGTATCCTAATTTTGCATCAATACCACAGAAAATGGTCAGTGGATTTTATACAATTTTCATTTTTTGTTTGTTTGTTTTTAATTTTAAAAAAATCTAATTTGTTCTAATTAGTTGTTTTTAATTTTTTATTGACATAAAATATGTGTAAAATTTTCCATTTTAACCATTGTAAAGTATATAATTCAATGATTTTTAGCATATTCACAATGTACAGTCTTACCACTAATTTTGGAACATTTCCGTCACCCTCCCCCCCAGTCTTTATCTTCTGATTCTCCCTTCTCCTTCTCCTCAAGCAATCTCTTTTCCATCTATGGATTTGTCTGGTTTGAATATTTTAAATAAGTAGAATTACATAATAGGTAGTTTTTTGTGTTTGGTTTCTTTTACTTCTATAACATATTCAAGATTCATTCATGTGCTAACCTGTATTAAATTAATACCTTATTCTTTTTTATGACTGAATAATATCAGTTGTTGGCCATTTTGTTTGTTTGTATTTGGGGCTTTTGTGAATAGCCCTACCGTGAATGTTTGTGTGCAAGCTTTTGTGTGGACACATTTTCTGCTCTCTTGGTTATATATCTAAGAGCAGCATTGCTGGGTCACAAGATTTCATGTTTATCTTTATGAAGAACTGCCAAACTATTTCCCCCAAAATTTAAAATTTTAGGTTATTTTGCTAGTAATAAACAAAAATTTTTAAGTAGGTCTTTACTAAATATATGTTAACCAATACCAAGGAAATGTGATGCTGAAAGCAGTTCTATGTATTAATTTTAATTTTCTTTGATGTGTTTATTTAATTAATTAAAAAGGAAGGTCTACCCTAATATGTGTGTCCTTTTTGTTCAAATTCATATAAATTCATGGTAATACTTGTCATAATCCATTGTTTGTTTATTGATTTTGATAAGTTAAACCCAGATTCATTTCTAAGATTCAGCAAGTGAGGATAGTTAGAAAACATTTGAAAAGGAGGAATAATGTCAGCATATGAAAAGTACATGCTACTAAATAAGTAGGAAGTCTTATTCTAAAGTTGTGGTTATTTAAGCATTGTGATACTGGCACAGTACGCACATTAGTAGAACATAGTAGTGGATCAGAAATGGATCTCATTCATAAAAAACAGAATGTGGTAAGATTGCATTTCAAACTACTGTGGAAAAAATGGAATATTGGAAAAATAATCTTGGTACCACTGAATAATGTTAAAATGGACAAGACCTTTGTAAGCCAATGATTTAAAAGATTAATAAAGCATTTCTATTTGGTAATTAAAAAGTAAAGCCAAAGACAATAAAATAGTATGATTATCTATAACTCATAAGACTAAAAAAAGGCTAACCTCTTTAGAATGAAAAGTGCTCTTACAAATCATAAGGAATGATCTCCAACCCCACAAAAAAAAAAAATGGGTAAAAAAGTTTGAGCAAACAATTCTTAGGGGGAAAATATTGTAATGACCATATGAAACAATATTCGACCTCACTGTAATTAAGAAAAATAAAATAATAACAGCATTACTTTTACTTACCACATTGGCAAAGATTTTTAAACCTAATTGGAGAGCCATTTGACAAGATTTGTGAAAATTAAAATCACATATTGTATGACACAGTAAATTATTTTAGTCCTAAAAATATATCTCCTGGCTGTATTCAGAGAAATATGTGGATGTGTCCATATTCCTGTTGCATTAAATAAGAATGCAATACATTTATTAAAAAGAATAAACAGAATAGAATGCATAATATGATCTCATTTGTATATATGTATATATAGTAATAGTAGCTGTAAATGCTTTGAAAATATCTGAAAAATTTCACATCAAAATGGAATCTTTTTGCTTTTTTGACATAAATTACAGATATAATCAACCCAACTTTTCTATTTGAATTTTATTAAATACTATATACTTTAAATTATTTAGCTTAATAGTTGGCTTTGAAAAAGAAAAATGTCTGTGTGTGTATGTGTGTGTGTGTGTGTGTGTGTGTAATTGTTAAAGGAATTGGAACATAGTGGAAGTCCCCTTCATTTGAATGTTTCCTTTAGAAGAAATGGTGCAACATACTACTAATCACAGAGCAATAGTGTTTTTTTAATTTGTTCTAATTAGTTTTACATGACAGTAGAGTGCATTTTGACACATTGTGTCACACAAATAGAGCACAACTTCTTGTTCCTCTGGCCGTACATGGTGCAGAGTCACACCAGTAGTGTCATACCAATTGTGTTCTATGGACTTACCTGAAAAAATATAGTATGTAGGTTAAAATGTCAATGACATACATATTTTTTAACTTATGCAGAAAAATATAAACAGATTTTTCAGCAATTTAAATTTCATCTGTGTGTTTGCTGTTATTGGACTGGGAATAGACTGTAGGCAGTTGATTAGTGGTAGTGGGAATCATGGTTTAATTCTAATACTGCTAAAGTCTCCAAGAAAAGAAATAACTTCTTAATTATATTTCTTTTACCAGACACATCTTCCAGAGCTAGACACACTTTCATCAGAACGAGCCAGATCTTTTATAACTTGGCTTAGAGATAGCAGACCGTTAAGTCCAGTCCTTCATGTGGTAAAGTAAGTATTTCTATAATTTAATTAGAAGTTGTCTTTTCCAGTGTGATCTTTGGAATTGCTTGTCCTTAAAGAAGCTTTAAATAATATCAATATATATTCTAGTGGTAGAGTGTTGTTACTTGATTAGTAACATTTCCCAAAAGTCCTCATGTATTAGTGCTTCCTTAAATATATAATTATTTTTTATAGTATATATTTTTAGATACTTTTTTCTCTCTGTTAGAGATGAGAGTCCTGCCAAAACAGAATTTTTTCAACATTTGATTGAAGACCGGACAGAAGCTGCATTCTCTTATTATGAATTTTTGCTTCATGTGCAGCAGCAAATATGTAAGTGAAGTAGAATAAAATTGAATAAGAAGAAAAAGATCCATAAGTGAGGTAAAGCATAATCTGTCACAGAAGCACATAGGAAATTTGAAGTGAAAGCATTTGTTGTTACAAGAGATAATGCACAGCACTCTGAGGTTTTGGCAAAATGTAAACGGGAAGAATGAACTTGACAGATTTTCTTCAGCCTAAATTAATGGTAATGATGACGCTATTTCAACAAGTATATTTTGAATTGGTTTCTACACATTTCCAGTAGTGCAGCAGTACAGTGCTCTCTTCATTGCAAGCCGGCAAATTTACGTAGCTGTGTGGAATGTTATAATGTAAAATTAGATGAATTTTTTTTCTTATAATTAATATAACATTTCTGGACTTGAACTCTGACAAGAGATGCCAAAAGGCAGTGGTACCGTGTTATTTGTTTATATGAATTACTTTTTAACAAGGAATGATTCGTATTCATTAAATGAATTCAACATTTTCCCTGTAAAGACAATAGAGTTTCAGTACATGAACTATAGAAAATATATATATAATGTACATAAATGTTACATTTGTAAAAAAAAATGTAAAAATGTAACTACAGAATATGAATTGCTTAAACTGTGCTGCATTGTTGGATGACAGCTCTTTTTGTCACAGTTGGAGAATGAGGTTGACTAATGCATATTATGAATTGAGTCCACAGAAGAAACACAAACTCTTTGTAATTCTGTTAAATCTTTTATGTGGATTTATTTATGATCAGCCTACTAATTAAAAATATTTTGCTTGACAATTGGTTTGTTGGTTTTTTTTGTTTTGTTTTTGTTTTGGTGGGGTTTTTTTTTTTACATCTAGGATATACTGAATTTAATTCTTGGAGGAAATGCAGTGATAGTGCTTTTCAGTTAGGAATACATGTGAATCAATAAATTTTCATTACTTTATGGACATTTCCAAGTACTTACTTTTTGTTGGTGTTCCAAAAACAAATGATGCTACTTCCAAAATACATTCAATTATTAAGTGTAATCTTAAATTGTCTGTCATTTAAATTAAGCATTTTTTCATGCATATTTATAACAAAATGGTAATGACGTGACTATCCTTTTTATTTAATTGACTTTAAGATTACTGTCTGGAACTTTGTGATTTTACTCGGATCAAGAAATCTCTTGAGCTAGGGATGTAACTTAGTGGTAGAATGATTGCCTAATATATATAAGGCCCTGGATTAAATCCCAGCACCTAGAAAAAAGAAATTCTGATCTACGTCAGCTTATTTACTAAAAACTATTAATGGTCCATTAGCTTATAGAATAGAATTTTATTTTGTTCACTACTAGCATCCCCATGATGAGCTTTGGAAAGAAAAAGGCTCTCGTGCTTGGTGAGTGATCTTTACTGGTTTTGTGGATCTCTTTGCTGTAGATAAAAATAAAAGTACTCTTATATTCCCTGATGGAAATGAGCAGTTAAATGACTCACCCTAGATGAGGTAACTTACTAAATAGTGACAGAGGCAACAATAAAAGCCAAGTATTCTCCCCACCCAGTGATACGCCCCCCACCCCCACCTCACCCCAAGACTGTACTTGTCCCTGTACCATGGTGTCTCCAGCAAGAGACAATCTTATTAAACATCAGTAGAAACTGCAGTACTCCTAAGGGCAAATAAATGCTTTTATATTACAACAAAAACTACAGTATTTCTATTTTAAGAAAAACAGAAATATTTTGCCTTTAGATATTCTGTCATTCATTGAATAATTTAAAAGCACTTAATACTTGTCAGATACCATCCCAGGCACAAAATAATATCCTTACTTCTATGATGCTAATGCCCTGGTGCTGGAATGTTAGAAAGCTGAGAGACAAAAAAAAAATCTATATAATTTGTCAAGTGCAATAAATGTTGTGAAGAAAAGGAGGCTAAGAATATGGTTTTTCACAGTAACAGGGAAGTCCCTTATGAAAAATGAGAGTGGAGCAAAGACCTCAAGCCCTGTGGATATCTGGAAGAAGAGGTTAAGTAGGTAGACTTTATGGTAGGTGAATATGGAAGTTGCCTTCAGATTTCTCCCATTTTCTCTGTGAAAGATACTGCAGTGTTACTAGCAGAGAAATGGGAGTGTTAGTGGTTTCATGAATGAGTCTGTAATAATAGTGAGATACTGGTTAGTGGTGTTCAGTAGGATTGTTAGACAATACTGCAGGCCCATTCTGGGATGAACTTAAAGTGAAACCATTTAGCATTGCTGTGTCCCTTCCCTCCAACTACATTCAGTGCTTGGTGGAAAATTGGATTTAATTAGGGTAGAGTATAAGAAACAAGCCAGGGCATTGAGAAAGAGAGTGCCTAAAGGAACACAAACTAGAAAAAATAGGTAACAGAGAAAAGTCAGTGAGCTCAGTGGTTTGGAGGTCCTACTGAGGTCAAAAAGTTATTAAGAGTATGGATCCCAGAATGAGTAAGCTGGAAAGAAAAGAAATACTAGTCAGGATATGAGCCACTTGGACTTGAGATTGTGGGGGAAGGTTAAATATTGGCAATAAGACCTAGAGTATGTCCATGGGAGTGAATAGTTGAGATGTTCTTAAAGATAACTAGAAGGGAAGAGGGCAGAACATGGAATGCCCAGGGTTTTAAATGAATTCTCTACTTGATTATTACAATTGTGCCCCAAAATGTCAGAAGTAGTGGTGTTGTGGGAATTGTAATGATTGTGGTAAGGAGTGGCAAAGCATATGATGTGTCAGGATGGCATGAGCTCGGAGGACCTGGGAGAGAAAGGAGCAAGAATAATCCAGAAGCCTACAAACAAGCAATAAAGAGATCCTTCTTGAGGTTTGGGATCAAAAATAGCCACTTTTGGGGCCAGAGTTGTAGTTCAGTGGCAGAGCGCTTGCCTAGCATGTTTGAGGCACTAGGTTCAATCCTCACCACCACATAAAAATAAATAAAGGCATTGTATCTATATACAACTAAAATTATATATATATATATATATTTAAGAATAGCCACTCCTTGAAAGGTTTGCAAGGAATATAGTGTCCTGAGAAGACAGTCAGGTTTCAGTCAACTGACAAATCAGGATATAGGCATGATTAAATCAGTCCTGAAGAAAGGTGAATAAGCTATTCCTGTTGCCCCTTTATGGGACAAGTCTCTTGGCCATTTGCTTTGTGAGCCATATGAATATTAGGTGAGAGGAAAGGGTATGCTTGCCAGGACTCCTCTTTTCAATTAGTTGACACTTCATTAAAAACTGGTTCTTTCTGAGTGTTGGTGCTGGGAATGGAAACAGAATTTCCTGGGAAAGCTTTTTGGATATACATCCATACTTCTCCTAATCTGATATTCAACACCTGGGAAAGGGCTTGACCATATATACATACTGTATTTTAGAAGAGTTTCTATACATTATGTGTGTGTGCTAAGTACTATTTGATAGCTGTTGTGGATATGACTCTATTGCAGGAAACTCATGAAGTCAGGAAATGCACAGAGCAAAGTGTTATGTTAAGGAAACCATGAGCCCTCCTTCTGAAAGTATCTTCCTACGAAAATACTTCTGAAGAGAGAAAAATAGGAAGATTCATACAAAGTTGAAGATAACACTGCAGAGGTTATCCAGATAGGATCACCAATTACTGAAAGAAAAGAGAATTCAAGGGGAAAAATAAAAGCAACACTCAAGCTTGATTTGGCACATGCAACAAATACCTGAAAAATAAAATGATAGGAAGATATTTTATAATTAATTTCCTCTTTGGTCTGAATTCAGAGATAGGATTTTCCTTCCTGTCTTTTGTGTATGAGAAGTAGGCAGGGGACGTATTTGTAGATGGCTTGGGAGGGAGAGGTAGCCATCATCAGGAGACAAAGAAGTTGTTACTGCGTTGCCTTCTAATGGAACATGAACTGTTATGAAAATGAAAGACTTCTTTAAGTTTCCATTCGTGAACATTAATGCACAGCTCTGTAGACTTTCATTTTTTTTTTTTTTTGGACCAGTGAGTATTACTTACTAGTAACCCACTAAGTAAGTTACTAAAGATCACTAAAATTCATATCCAAAAATGAAAATCAGTATTTACCATTAGTTTTTATTTAAGACTCTGCTTGTTAACCTGTACAAAGTTTATAATTTTACAAAAATGCCCAAAAGTGCATATACAGATTCTGTTTGACAGACGGTTTGCCAGATAACTGACAGAAACCACCCTGTAGTCACACTTAGGCATTTTCTTTTGAGTGTGTTGTCATTGTTGGGAGGAGTTAATAGTTTTTGCTGCTATTTTTGCTTTTGGGGTACATGTTAACTTGGGATCTATTTAGACTGCTATAGATAATTTGATTAGTGTGTGATGATGTATATATGCATATTTTACACTATATTTTTCTAGTTTTCTATAACAAGGTTTTTTAATATTCTCAGTAGAAATAATTACACTCATTCCTAAAACAAACATACACAATCTATTTACCTTTTACTTTGTTTTTAACACTGTATTGATGATGTAGCCAGTACCTATAAATAGTATTAAGGCATGTACAGTAAAATGACTGGATTCTTTTAAAGTGAATAGTCTATAGTTTTATAATACTAAACCATGTGTTTCAGTTTTCTTTAAAAATAAACAATAAACAATTTTTATAAGTTCCTCTCAGTTCTTTATTACACAGCAACTTGCTTTAGTGGGAGGGATTGTATCTTGTTTATTTATTTATTTATTTTGGGGAGTTCTGGGGATTAAACTCTGGGCTTTGAGCATGGTAGGCAAGAGCTCTACCACTGAGCCACACCATTATCCAGTCCAGTTGGATCCTTTTTTAGCATCTTAACCCACTTCCCACATCCCCAAGTTCTAATTCCAAGACAGAATACATAGCAGGATTATATTTAGTGAATTTTATTTACTAGAAAATTCTATTCGCCTATTATATTTTTTATAACCAAATCACAGTGACCCTTGAGAAAGTTGTGAAATGCTGTACTAATTAGAAGGACTCTTCCTCATTGTTAGTGAATTTCACCCATTTTTTAACAAAGGGGTTTTTAAAATGGATTTTCCCCTATATTCAATTTCTTCCAAGTTCTGCTCCTTTAGGCCTTAGATTTATGACTTGCATAGTAACAGGAAATACCTATTACATTTGCTTCCTATTGGAACCTGAGAAATTTTAATGAGAGAGAAGGTACTCTGTCTCTAGCCTGTCTTCCATTATCAGAAACTGATAAATAATTATTTACAGGGTCAGAAATAACTGAGGTACATGGGAGAAATTGACAACTGAGATGTTTAAAGAAAAGTCCAAACTTGAAGCTGAGCTATTTAATAACTAGGGCCCCAAGTACTGTGTTCACAAGCAACAAGTGGTCTGAAAGTTTCTCTCTCCATATGTAGTGAACCTAAATTGTCTTTAGAGAGTTTATGGCAGTTGCTTGGGTCATAATCTGAGAAGAAAGGAGAGCAAAATTAAAATGGATGGGAACTGGGATAACTGTATAAGGAAAAGGCGGCCAGTTGCATCATGGGGCCTGCCTTCATTCACTTCAGGCTTTACATATGCTGCACCCTCGGAAAGCCCTCTGGACCCCTTCCCAGCTTCCCTCACGGAGCCCCCCTTGTCCTTCAGAACATAGCCTAAGCATTGCTCTCTCCTGGTAGCCTTTTGTGACCACTCCCCATTTGGGATAATACCCCTCCTATGAGTACCCATAAAGTCCTTATCTCCCCTTATCCCTGTCATTGTGTTATAACTTAAATTCACATAGAAACTATGCTCTCTTTATCTCAGTGCCCACCATGTCTAGCTCATGCTAGGCATTCAATAAATATCAAACCATTATTAAATAATTCCAATTTAGAAAATGAATCAAAGACCTGCAAACAAATGTAAAGACTGTCTCTTGGATGAGAAAAGAATCCTACTATCTTACATTAGATAGAAATTGAAAAAAAAAATCAATAGAATCAATAGGAGATAGAAGATTAAACCCTGTGAAAATTCAGGAGGATACCACCTCTGAAATTTCTGGAGGTTTAGCGGTATACAGCATGTTGCTAGATCCTGTCCAATCTGGAAGATAAGTTGCTGCAAAGACATACTGCTTGATGGCCTTTTTTTTGGATCTAGGGAACTACTTATACTGCATTTCAGTGGGCTGCTCTAACTCATTACCAAGTAACCTGTAAGGCTGCCAATCCAGGGCGTATCAAGTCATCATTCCCCAGTATGACAGATGCAGTTCATCCCTTGGGAAGGCAGAGGCATATCAGGCAGCCACCAATAGCATAGCAGGCAGCCACCAATAGCATGCTGATTATGTTGCACCCCTTTGATTGTTGAGCATTTTTCCTCAATTCCTCAATGGAATAGACATATAGTCTGGATATGGGTTTGCCTGCCCTGCCTGCGGTGTTTCTGCCAACACCACCATCTGTGAGCTTACACAATGCCTTTTATCATTGCCGCAGACCTCCACAACATTGCTTTTGATCAAAGAACTCAGTTCATATCATAAGAACCGTGATAAGGAATGTTAACTACAATCTGTCATCCCCAAAACAACTGGCCTGATAGAATGTCCTTAAGTCTTAGTCATGGAGATATTTGGGATACTAGCTCAGAGAAAGCAACATATGCTTTGAATCAGCCATTAACATTGTTCTATAGCTAGAAAACAGGTCTGAGCATCAAAATTTGCAAGTAACAGCATTCCTCCTTAACCCATTCACAGAATCTTAGGGTCTTGGTTCCCAAACAAACACAGTCATCCCCACTGCGTTGGAAGTTAGGAGTAGTGTTGGGCCATTTTGGGCTCCTTATACCAACCTCCAGAAGAGTAATACTGATTATGAAGGGAAGTCAATTTGTGTCCACATAATGGGGCAGGGAGGACTAGTTCTAGAACCTAAAGGATTTTCCAGAGTGCCCCTTATTATGTCAGTGTTCGGTACTGAAAGCTAATGGGATACAGCAACCCAATGAAAGAGTGAATCATTGATGATTCAGACCTTTCAGAAATGAAATTTTGCATCCTCCACTGGGTAAAGAATGTCAGCTAACATTCTGTGCTGGATAGAAAATGGAACATAATCTGAGAGATTATGGAAATAAATTTGACAGTGAAAAAAAATCAATTCTAGCTCTGCACCTGTTACAGTATGTTAGCCTGACTCTGACAGAATACAGGTTTGGTAGCCAAACTGAACACAATGTGAATTATAGTTCCTCTCTTAGATTTTGTCTCTTGGAACAAGTCTTAAATTTCTCAGAGCCTTTTTATGCCTACTGGAGATAATAATCTCTTGGTAAGAGTTTTTTTGAGAATTATGTGGAACAAATGTGTAAAGTTTCTCATGCAGCACCTGGCATATAATTAATCCTCGATAGCTGGCGGTCAGTGCCTTGACAGAATAGCTGCACAGTGGTAATGATAGTAAAGATCCTCTCATGTTGCCAGGCTCCTTATGTGCATGCCTGAAATTCCAGCAGTTTGGGAGGCTGAGGCAGGAGGGTTGTGAGATCAAAGCCAGCCTCAGCAATTTAGTGAGGCCCTAAGCAACTCAGCAAGACCCTGTCTCTAAATAAAACAAAAGGGCTGGGGATGTGACTCAGTGGTTAAGCACCTCTGGGTTCAATCCCCAGTAGGGGAAAAAAAAAAAAGGAATCCTCCCTTGTTGTGCCTGCTCTTTGCCCTCATATTAGCTACAGTTTCTACCTTCACTGAAATTCTTCCCCAGTTAACATTGAGAAACGAATGTATTTTTGGTGCTGACTGCTGCCACCTTAATTCCCTATTTCTCATGATCAATTAATTAACCACACTTAGTTTTGCTTCAGACATTCAGATATAACATCTTATATCTATATCACAGACATTATATACATCTGTGGATACACAGACATAAACAAGCTGTCTTAGGCCATCATATCCACATATCATCAGACTTTAAAACTCAGTGCTCATTTGTGAGCCACAATTGTGTTTCATTTGCTATCAGGTTTGTTAAAACAAACAAATCAACCAAAAAGGAAACTCTTCCAAACTTTATACCTGGTATCTCTTCATTAATAGACAGTTATAAACTTTTATGCCTCTGAGACTTTAAACATGCTATTCCTGCTGCTAGGAACACCTCTTCACCTTTTCATTTGGCTAGCTTCTTTCTTCAGTTATTAGTGTGTATTGAATCAGCCCTTCCCTCACCCCCACCTTATTTGGGGTATCCCTGCTAGATGTTCCCATATGATGCTATACTCTTCCTGTTATAAATTTATTCCACTTGTTTGCTCACTGTTCATCTTTCCCACTATATTCTGTGTAGGCAAGAAACACACCTTTGTTTTTTTTTTAATTTAGCCCTCCACCCTCAGAGCCTGGAACATTATCTGACCCACCTCCCATGTACTTATAACCAGAAGTGTATATATTTGTATTATTCTTTAATGTGGTGGCAGTTTTAAACTTAGATGTCCAAATTTACTATTATTTCATTCATTCATCAAATATTTGAGAGCCTAGTACATGACAGGCACTGTTAGGTGTGGTGATGGACCATTGAACATAACAGACCAGGTCCTTTCTATCATGGACCTTACATTCTACTTGGGGAAGAGAGAGAAAAAAGAAATGGCATGTCAGTTCATGATTAAATGCTAAGAAGAGAATGCAGCAGAAGGGCTGGAGGCAGGGAGAAGAAATTGGTGCACCCATTACAGGGCTCTCAGGCTATGGTGATGTCTTTGGGTTTTTGCTGTGAAAGATGCAAAGCCTTTGAAGGGCTTTGAACAGAGTCGTGATGTGATCTGACCTTCAGATGAGTCCAGTCATCCTACTGTAGGTAGCTGAAGAAGGCAAGGGTGGAAGCCTTGAGCAGTATATGAATAAATTGCTTCCCCCCCAGGCATAATTTAGGTGGAAGATGTTCAGATTAAGAGAAGACGGTTCATTGCCCTGAAATTTGAGAATTGACTGGTGGCTTAGATTAATCCATACTTCATTTTTCACTATGGTACTGAGTTCTCTTTACTAATATTTTATTTAAGATGTTTTATCTACTTTAATAAGTAAGGCTGGTCTACAGTTTGCCTTTATAGTTCTTGTTTATTTTTTGTTATGCTAGTGCTTACTTGCTTTTTTTTATTATGCTAGTTTTATTAAACGAGTTGGGTTGTTTTCCTTCTGTTTTGATGCCTTGGGACAGTTTGTATAAAACAGCTAAAATTCTGCTTTTCTTGAAATTTCAGTTGAACTAGCCCATTAAACTTTTGGGCTTTGGTTTTTTTTCCAGGTAGATCATTGACCACTGTTTCAGTCTAGGACTATTTATTAATCTATTTAAGGTCTCTTTTTTGTAGTCAGTTTTCGAGTTTTAATTAAGAAATTATTAGGACCAGGTGCAGTGGCACATACCCGTAATCCCAGTGGCTCAGGAAATTGAGGCAGGAAGATCACAAGTTCAAAGCCAGCCTCAGCAACTTAGCAAGGCCTTGAGCAACTTATAGAGACCCTGTCTAAAAAAAAAAAAGGACTGGGGAGGTGGCTCAATCCCTGGTACAAAAAACCAGCACCTGCTGGTTGGGTGATGTCGAGGGTGACACGGTACATAGAGGGGCTACTACTTCTTCCAGGGAAGATGGCCAGCAGCCTGTGTGACCCAGATGGGCAAGCATGCATTGCCATCTGCATGCCCTCCTCAGTGGTCACACAATTAGATTTTCTCCAAAGAAAGAAATCTAAATGGAATTATTAGGGGTTAGCTTTATTGATCCTTTCTGTTGTTTTATGAATTCCTTTATTTTCATTATTCTTATTTTAGGTTTTCCTATCTTGGTGCCTTTAAGAAAAAAAAAACAGCTTTTGGTTTTATTAATTCACTCTTTTTTAGTGAGGAAAGAGGTTTCTATAAGGGAAGAGTAGAGGAAATTTTATTTGTTATCTGCTTCTACCTTTATCATTTTATTGTCACTACTTCCTTTAAGTTTATTTTTGTGGCTAGCTTCTTTGATTATGTCTGGTTTATTTTCAAGCTTTTCTGTTTTCTAATAAATGTATTAAAGACTATACATTTTCCTGAATAACTTTAGTTTTGATATTAAGTATTTTTGTGTTCAGTTTTTAAATAATTCTCAATTCCACTAATTTCCTGTTTAAGCAATGGATAATTGTAAATGTTATTTAAGTTCCAGTGGTAAAGATGGGGTAGTGATGCTTTATCCTTTTGTTTATTTCTAATTTCTTATATTTAATTTCATAAATATAGGTTATATGTTGCAAATTTAAAGATGTTTTTGAGATTTCCTTTGAAGCCTAAGATATGGTCGTTATATTGTGAATAATCTATGTGTATATGAAAACAATACGTATTCTTATTTGGGTACAAAGTTTTTTGGTTTTTTTTTTTTTTGGTACCGGGGATTAAACTCAGGGGTACTCAACTACTGAGCCACATTCCCAGCCCTATTTTGTGTTTTTTAGTTAGAGACAGGGTCTCCCTGAGTTGTTTAGCACCTCGCCGTTGCTGAGGCTGGCTTTGAACTCTGCGATTCTCCTGTCTCAGCCTCCCAAAGTGCTGGGATTACAGGTGTGCGCCACTGCGCCCAGCTAGGTACAGAGTTCTTTATGACTCTAATTATTAAAAATTGAGGCTGAAGACTTGGAGGCAGAAAAAAAGGAAAACTCTTCCCCTGTTACTATTAACATTCAGTTAGAGTGGGGGATCTACGTACAGGGGACTCAAGGGGCCCCCTTACCCGTTCTGCCTGTTTACCCTCCGTCCAGTGCTGCTGGCATCTGCAGAGGATGCTTGAGAGGATGTTTATTTCAGATGATTTTACAAATAAGACCAGGTGATATTAGTACAAAACTTGTTTAAAAACTTACCATCTTCCTGAACTGAAGCTAGACCTCTTCTGCCAGGGCAAGCAAACAGTGCCAGTCCTCAGTGATCTAATGTCATTACCAGTCAGATAATCTGTGAAAAACTGCATATTGAAGGTCATTTGAGGAGTTCTGCATATTGAAGGTCATTTGAGGACATAAATGAATTACATCTGCAAAGGCAGGTTGTGTGAAAGTGGATGGATGAAATCTAGGGACTACTTTTTTTTTTTTTTTTTGCTCCAGGGATTGAATTCAAGGGTACTCGACCACTGACCCACATCCCCAGCCCTATTTTGTGTTTTCATGTAGAGACAGGGTCTCACTGAGTTGCTTAGTACCTCGCTGTTGCTGAGGCTGGCTTTGAACCTGCGATTCTCCTGTCTCAGCCTCCCAAAGTGCTGGGATTACAGGCGTGTGCCACCATGCCCGGCTAGCCCTACACTTTTTGTCACAATACTAAGTTGCCCCAGTAGGTAATAGGAGTATTCATGGAATCCATTTCCACAGGGCCACAGCTAGCAATAAGTTAAAAGAACTTGAAAAAGACTCTGAGCCACCTAAAAGCATTCCACTATACCCAAACTAAATTCAGCTTATTTTTTGCTGACTCTGGACAATGGTCATGGCCAGTGACTTACAATGAGTAATGTGTCAATTTTTAGTATAATTTTGGGAAAACTTCCTGACCTGAGGGTTTGTGTGCAAAAAGGTGGTTACAGAGAAAAGAAATGGTGGGTTTTGCTATTCTATTCTACTTGAAATATCTTACTTCTTAGAAGTAGTACAGAAATACAACCAAGTGAACATGTTGCTACAAATCCTCTCTCTCCCCACTGCCTTGGAAGAGCATTGGCAAGTGCAGAGCCCTAAAATGAGTTTCATTAGTGTCACAATAATTGAACTGTACTGACACATAAGTTCTCAAGGAATGCTATTATTATTATTATTCCAGAGTTTTCCGTAGCACTTATCACATTCATTTTATTTACACTCTTGTCTCACTCTCCAACTAGATTATGCATGCAAAGGGAAGTGCTGGGCTTTATTAATCTTTGTTATGGTGTCTAGCACAGTACCTGATTTAAATTAGGGATTCAGACAACAATGAATAAATGAAAGCATGCTAAGTAGAAAGAAGACATATCACACGAAAATTTAAAGCAGTTGTGACTGAGAAAATGCCCAGAAGTTGTAAACCAGAGAGATAATAATATGCAGAGATAATAATATGCAGAGACAGGAAGTGCTTGTGTTGAGTGCTGCAGTGAAAGGATCAGAGGCCTTAGGACTGTTAAGAAACATGAAATAGATATAGGAAGGACCTTAAAAAAAAAACAGCTGGGTGCAGTTATGCACACCTGTAAGTCCAATGGCTTGGGAGCCTGAGACAGGAGTATTGCAAGTTTGAGACCAGCCTGGGTAATTTAGCAAAACCCTGTCTCGAAATTAAAAAGGGCTTGGGATGTAGCTCAGTAGTAAAGCACTACTGGGTCCAATCCCCAAAACTAAATAAATAAAAACTTTAAACAGTGTGATTTTGTTTATATAAACTATCCAGGCCAGAAAAGGCTAATCTAGAGAGAAAGTAAATTAGTAGTTGCCTGGGGCTGGAGGTGGGACTGGGCATAATGTAAATGAGTGTGAGGAACCTTTCAGAGGTGATGGAAATGTTCTAAATTGGATTATGGTGATTATTGCATAACTGAAAATTTGCTGGAAATAATTTGTATGTTTGTAGTGAGTGAGTAAATTATACCTCAATAAAACTATTTTAAGAATTTTTTTTTAAAAGCAATGTCAGAGATTCAATTGTTATGGGCCAGGCTATATGAGCAATGACCAAACAGACTCTATTTTTCCCCAAGACTCCATGTCATGTAAAAAATGCTTCTCCTCTGAGGAAACTCTGCCTTTGCCATCCTGTTCCTGCTTAGCACACCCTGCTTAGAATCGCAAATGTTTCTGTTCTTCTTAAATAACGTAAAATTGTTCTCTTTTTGGTTCCCATTTTTCTTGGAGATGTTAGTAACCGTTCTTTAAATTGTACTCAACGAGGGTCATTTTGACCCACTTCCCCTTCTGCTTATGATTTTAGATCTTATGATTTTTGTTTATGGTCTTGAATCAGCCACTTAGGATTAAAGTACTGACATGCTTTACTTATGGTATAAAAGGTGTACTCAAACCCCAGGAGATCAAAGGGTATAGACTTGCAGCCTACTCTTGGCCCAGGTGAATAAAGTTTCCGTCTCCAAGATCGACTCAGTGATTTATTGCAATCTCGCCATAACACAAATGTGAAAAGGCTGTAATGTGTATAGATTATTTCTGAACTATCTCACATTAATTTTTCTGTTTCACCAAGAGTTCTACACATTCTGGTGAAGTGTGTTGTGTGTGCTAGGTGGCTTTGTGGAAGGCGTCCTCATATAAGCCTCCTCTGTCTGCAGAGTCCCAAGGTTCTCTCACAGCAGTTAGCTGATCCTGCCTTAGTGGCTAGATTTTGAGCTGCAAAATGGACATGTCCTCCTTTTCCCACTTTCCCTCCCTCCTAATAAAACTATTTTCTTTCATTTGGAGCACTTGTTTATAGGGGGAAAAGACTCAGGTAAAGTAATTTACTTTCCCATGTGAACTTAATGTTGAACGTGTCACTACCTGCCCAGTGAAGATGTGTTTTGAACCACAGATGCTACTTAACACTTCAGTTTTAACTGTGATGTTCCTGAACCAGGCTCCTTTGATCTGCCAGTTACTGAAAGGAGTGAAGTTTATTCCCCAGGTGGCTAGTCATGTGGAGACTGGAGAACCAGTCTCCAAACTGCCTGGGGATATTTATGGGCTGTGGCATAGGAAAAGGTGATTGGAAGTTAAGTAGAAGCAGGTGAATTGGTTAGAGGGTTTACTCAGGCATGAACTGTTATCCTGATCTACAGGTTAGAGGTGTTATAACTAAAAGTAAATAAGAGCAGATGACATCCAGAGGGTTTGTTCAGGAACTAAAAGCAGATGGTTTATTTAGGTTTCTTGCCATTTCAGTGATAAACATTTTGCTATCATAGAAAATTCCAATTCTTTTTTTTTTTTTTCAATTAAGAAAGGCAATCACCATCAGGAGTGATTCAACACTTGTTACATTGTTTGCCAACTTTGGTTCATTAACTCAAGTCTCTTGCAGATAAACAACAAATAATTGTGTAAGTATAGCCCAGATATTTCATTTTTTAAAGAATAAGTGTGACCCATGTGATATTTGGGACATATACAAAACGTTATTTTTTTTCTGAAATTCAAACTAACTGCGTATCCTGTAATTTCTTAAAACAGTCCTATTGTAAGCTCTGTGAAAGCTTGTTTTAAGTCATTCTTAAATGGCTTGTTTGTTTTTATGAGCACAAACTCTTTGAGGCAAAACATCAGATTTCCCAGTTGTTGGGACAATTAAGTTCTGATTTTGTAGCTCCTTCAATTGAAAAGGTACTTCAAAATAGAAGCCAGAGCCGGTGCAGTGGCTCACCTCTGTAATCCCAGCGACTCGGGAGGCTGAGGTAGGAGGATCGAAAGTTCCAGCACTTGGGGAGGTTGAGACAGGAGAATCGCGAGTTCAAAGCCAGCTTCAGCAATGGTGAAGTGCTAAGCAACTCAGTGAGACCCTGTCTCTACATAAAACACAAAAAATAGGGCTGGGGATGTGGCTCAGTGGTCGAGTGCCCTGAGTTCAATCCCCAGTACTAAAAAAAAA
>PVHX01018992.1:0-35502 GCA_004024805.1 Geosciurus inauris
CCGGTACCAAAAAAAAAAAAAAAAAAAAAAAGATTTCAACCAGCAGTCACTCTTAGTATTTCAATCAACTGCAGCATTATCCATTTGGTTCTTTTACACCAATTTCAAGTTTCTGAGACCCGAAATTGATTAGCTCATCCAGGCTAATCCAAGGTCAATCCCAGGTGAGAACAAATAAAATGCTTCACAGGGACTAGCAACAAGCGTCTAAAGCACCTAGTTAATTATCTGGTGATAATCAAATGTAAACAAACCACTGCAAGCCAGTCCCTGAGAGTGTGGGCTCAGGACACAAGCGGGGCTGGGACTGACCTCAGGATTTCCTTTCCAGGACCAGGGACAATAGCACTGAACACCCCACCAGGTCCTCGATGATGAGTGTGAAAGGCAGCTGCCCTCACTGCACACCTCTCAGAAGCAAGACCAGTGGCTTGCAGGCTGATGGCAGCATCTGCTCACCAGTGGGATGGCAGAAACAGAACTGAGCTGGAAGGTCACGAATGCTGTGTAAGCCATGAAGACCAGAGCTCGAGGGCTGGGAACTTGGTTCTCAAGGTCCATGAAGAGTGGTGACAGGGGCCTGGGATTGTGGCTCAGGGGTAGAGCGCTGGCCTAGCAAGTGTGAGGCACTGGGTTCGATCCTCAGCACCACATTAAAAAACAAAACAAAAAGAATAAAAAATAATGGCATTGTGTCCATATTCAACTAAAAACATTTTTTTAAAAAAAAAAAGAGTGGTGACAGGAACTAGGTGCAGTGGCGCACACCTGTAACACCAACGGCATGGGAGGCGGAAGCAGGAGGATCAGGAGTTCAAAGCCAGCCTCAGCAACTCAGCAAGGACCTAAGCAATTCAGCGAGACCCTGTCTCAAAATAAAATATAAAAAGGGCTGGGGATGTGTCTCAGTGGTCAAGTACCCCTGGGTTCAATAGCCAGTACCAAGGAAAAAAAAAGTGGTGACAGCCTGACCTCTCCAGACTCAAGTCATAACTGTCCTGTACAATCTCGTTTAGGCATCACAGTCCCTGAAGAATGAAATTCTAATTGTATTTATTATTCTTCTTGGAAAGGAATGGCTGCTATTTCCTGTCTGTCTCTGTGGAGGAGGGAACAATTTACCGTGAGGGACCCTTCCTCCCCTGCTTCCGTACCAGAAACTGAACCCAGAACTCCCAACTTACTAGGTATAAGTGCTCTACCATAAAGCTACATCCCCAGCCCTCTCTATTATTTTGAGAAAAGGTGTCATAAATTGCTGAGGCTGCCTTGAACTTGCAATCCTCCTGCCTCAGCCTCCTGAGTAGCTGGGATTACAGGTGTGCGCCACCATACCAAGCCTGTAAGGGATATTTGTTCTCAGCAACATAGAAAAGATTTTTTATCCACATACAGACTACTGTTGAAATTGGTTCCTAACTTTTTTGCTCAGTTTTAACCTTAATCTTCCCAGCAAAATCCTCACAGAGCAAGGTGTTAAAGAGAAAAATGTGTGGTAGAGGCTAAGAGACCTAAGACATTTAGTCTCACAGAGAAATCTCTATTTTTTGGTACTAGAGATTGAACCCAAGGGTGTCTTACCACTGAGTTACATCCCCACTCCTTTTTATTTTGAGACAAGGTCCGGCTACCTTGCTGAGGTTAGCTTCAGACTTGTGATCCTCCTGCCTCAGCCTCCTGAGTGGCTGGGAGTACAGGTGCGCACTGCTGTGCCCAGTTTAGAAGAAGAAATTTCTACCATCACTACTTAAAAATAAATAAATAAATAAATAAGCTGGGCATGGAGGCTGAGACAGGAGGATCACGAGTTCAAAGCCAGCCTCAGCAACGGCGAGGCGCTAAGCAACTCAATGAGACCCCGTCTCTACATAAAACACAAAATAGGGCTGGGGATGTGGCTCAATGGTCGAGTGCCCCTGAGTTCGATCTCCAGTACCATAAAAAAAAAAAAAAAAAAAAAATCAGGTTAGGGATATAGCTCGGTGACAGACACTAGCACAGTATATGGCCTTGGTTCTATCTCCAGCACTCCAAAAAATATACATACATAAAAATATATTTCTACATATCCACATACATAACATGATTTCACTCTGTATTTTGACTATAGATTTAAGTAGCTAAACTCAATCTTTTCCTAAGAAACCAACAAATCAGTGGTTGTCCTGACAGAAGAAAAGTTTCTATCCCTGTGGGGGAGGTGTGCCAGGAGTGCACACCACACTTTGTGGAGACTGGGGACTTGACCAGCCCGGAAATGACACTATCTGTGGGCAGGCCACCACAGTGCAGTGATGGGGACCAGAAAGTAAGGGCTACTCCAAGAATGTCTGGACTATCAGACCTAGACAACAGCAACTTTCTTTCTTTTTTTTTTTTTAAAACACACAGATTTTTTTTTTAATTAGTTGTAGATGAATGCAATATCTTTATTTTATTTATTTATTTGTATGTGGTGCTGAGGATCGAACCCAGTGACTCACGCATGCAAGGCAAGCGCGTTACCACTGAGCCACAGCCCCAGCCCGACAACAGCAACTTTCTCCTGCAGGATTTTACCAACAGCTTTAGAAAGATACACTAAATTTTCTTGCACAGTACGAGGGAAAGCAATAAGGCCTTTGATTGCCTGAATTTCCAGCCCACAGTCCATGGCAACCATGGCAGCTCTCTTGCATACCCAGAGCATGCTGGGAACAGAACACCCCATCCCCGTGCAGCCTCAATGAAAAGGGCTGAGAAGTTACTATTGAAAAGCTCATTATCCTCCCTTCTTTGAAGCCACAGTGAAACAGGTCTTTTTCCAAAGTCCAGGGAAAGAATGCTCTGCATGATCATGCCTAAACTGGCCAAATGTTTTGCAGAAAGCCCCTTCTGAGAACATCATAGAACCCAGTTTTCCCAAAAAGACCAGAATAGCTCAGAGGGAGCCACTTCAGGCTTGGTATACCTGGGTTTATGCATTCTGACACTAAAACTACCTCCTTGACTGTAAAGACAGAAGGAAATCCATAGCAGATAGCCCCAAATGAATCTTTTTTTTTTTTTTTTTTTTGGTCTACTATCCACTGCCAACTGTACACACTTTATAATGACAGCCACAGGAAGCAATGCAGACCCCAAAGAGAGGTGGCAGTTGTACTTGGGAAGCATGACCTCTTCTCTACAGAGAGGTAAATAAAACTTCTTATCTCCTAAATTAAAATCTAGTTATGTTATACCACTGCTAAAAAGAAAGGGGGGAAGCATTCGAAACTCTCCACTGCTTTCAGGATGAAGTCCAAGCTTCCAGAACCACGTACAAGGAAGTCCTTCCCAATCTGGCCCCTGCATACCTCTCTGGCCTCATCTCTTTCCACTCAGTGCAGCCAACAGCCCTCGCCAGCCAGAAGGAAATGCTTGTAGCTCCCAGTGCCTGCACCTCTTCCTCCAGCCTCACCTATGCATGCCTTGGCCCTACAACCTACCACCTGCCCCTCCCAGGATGAATGCAGCTTAATTTGGCTGGTCTTTCAAACTTTTTTTTGAGATGGGGCTTTCACTGTTGCCCAGGCTGGCCTTGAACTTGTAATTCTCCTGCCTCAGCCTCCCTAGTAGCTGGGATCAGAGGTGTGCATCACCATACCCTCCTCTTCTATAGGACTGCCTGATTCCAGCCACAACATCCCACTCAAGCCTCTTCTACAGAGTGTTGCTGTCTTACCTGTCTGACTCCTCCATTGGACAAGGCCTTAGTGCCTGGTACAGAATTGGTATTCGATACATGCCACCCAGCATCACTGAAGGGGCAATGTTTAGAAGACTGGCTCATGTAGACAGAAAGTAAACATAAATTCGAATTCTTTGTTTTTTGGCACTGGGGATTGAACCCAGGGGCGCTTAACCATTGAGCCACATCTTTCAGCCCTTTCTTGTATTTTATTTAGAGACAGGGTCTCACTGAGTTGCTTAGGGCTTCTCTAAAATGTGGAGGCTGGCTTTGAACTTGTGATCTGTGTGCCTCAGCCTCCCCAGCCACTGGGATTACAGGCCTGTACCACCATGCCCAGCCATAAATTTGAATTCTTTTTTTTTTTTAATATTTTTTTAGTTGTAGATGGACACGATGTATTTTATTGCTTTGTATGTGGTGCTGAGGATCCAACCCAGGACCTCACACATGCGAGGCAAGCGCTCTACCACTGAGCTACAGCCCCAGCCCCTCATAAATTTGAATTCTTAATGCCAACAAATGGTTGACCTTTAACTGACTTAAGATGCATTTTCCTCCCATTAGCTACATAACAATCTCGAGAGAAACAATATAAGGAAATTTTTAGGATACAGAGAAATCAAAAGTTGGCAATGCTTAATAATAAACACCAATCCAATTTAATTTATGTATCGCCTACCTTCCCCTCCTTGGGTTAGTTCATTACCCATGAGATGGACCAGGTCACACTTTATATTTTTAGGCTAAACAACTGGTAAAAAGAAAAATTAGACTTATACCATCAGAAAGCTAACCTACTGTTAGCCAGGGACAGTGGCGCACGCCTGTAATCCCAGCACTTTGGAAGGCTGAGACAGGAGAATCGCAAGTTCAAAGCCAGCCTCAACACAAAATAGGGTTGGGGATGTGGCTTAGTGGTCGAGTGCCCCTGAGTTCAATCTTCAGTACCAAAAAAAAAAAGAAAAAGAAAAGAAAAGAAATTTAACCTCCTGTTGATGTGACTTTTTTTTTAAAGCACAAAGATAGTCTTCCAATTACCTAATGCTCTATTTGTCCCTTAGGATTTACTTAAGGTGAAGGACACAATTTAAAGTTTGAATAAGGAGCTGGGGTATAGCTCAGTGGTACAGTACATGCTCACTATGTATAAGACCTGGGTCTGATCCCCAACTCACTTTGCCTACCAAAAATAAAGTTTGAATCAACATTAGCTCAGTTTTACATTGGCATACACATGTCTGTGTATACATATTTTTTTGTTTTTGTTTTTTGTACTGGGGATGGAACCCACGGCTGTACTACCACTACAGTCCCAGCCTTTTTATCTTTTTATTTTGAGACAGGGTCTCACTAAGTTGTCCAGACTGGTCCAGAATTTGTGCTCCTCCTGCCTCAGGTTCTCGCACAGCTGGGATTACAGGCGTGTGCCAACACGCCACGCTAAAGGTAGCATATTGCTAAAGAAGCATTTCCTTGGTGAAACCTGTTATATTCCTTGAACTATCTTTTGATTGTGAATGAAGCCCCTTGGGAGGTAATGGAACAATTTTATAGTAGATAAGTGTTCACAGTATTAACTAAAAAAGCAAGAGCTGGGCATGGTAGCACATGTCTGTAATCCCAGTGGCTAGGGAGGTGGAGGCCCTAAACAACTTAGTGAGACCCTATCTCTAAATTAAAAATAAAAAGGGCTGGGGATGTGGCTCTATGGTATAGCACCCCTGGGTTCAATCCCTGACACCACCCCTCCCCAAAAACAAGCAGCCTATTTGCAGAATATGTGAGGTGTGTCAGGCGCGGTGGCACACGCCTGTAATCCCAGCACTGTGGGAGGCCGAGACAGGAAAATTGCAAGTTCAAAGCCAGCCTCAGCAATAGCGAGGCACTAAGCAACTCAGTGAGACCCTGTCTCTAAATAAAACACAAAATAGGGCTATGGGTGTGGCTCAGTGGTTGAGTACTCCTGAGTTCAATCCCCAATACCAAAAAAAAAAAAAGAATATTTGAGGTGTTTCTCAAAATCAGTCTTTCCCTGAAAGACACAACAGCACTCAAATACTGCATATTCTGAAGATATGCAGGAAACAATAACTCCAGCTATATGTACTGACACAGGAGAAAGATGCTAAAATGATCAAACTTTCCCGTAGCATTGAAGGGCAGGAATCATCAAGAACTAGAAGTGGGGGCTGGGGTTATGGCGCAGTGGTAGCGTGCTCGCCTAGCACGCGGGAGGCACTGGGTTCGATCCTCAGCACCACATAAAAATAAAATAAAGATATTCTGTCCACCTACAACTAAAAAATAATAAATATTAAAAAAAAAAAAAAAAAAGAACTAGAAGTGCCTCTGGATTATGAGGACCCTGAACTTTCACTTTCAGAATCAACCAGACCTTATTTGCTAGTCCCTCCACCTCCATTTGGGGGGGGGGGGGTGTGCATCATTCAATGCTCATAAATAGTAGAGAGGGAGGCAAGGTGACCTGAAGCTGGCACTTATGCGAACCACTGCCTATCTGAAAGGTATGGACAGTTCACAGGTAGAAAGATGAACACATGTTGCTTCATCCCCTTCATGACTCCCTCCTTCAAAGTGCACATTTACAAAACCCTCTGTGACACCTGAAAAGTGAATCAAATTCAAGAAAGCTTTCAAACAGCTGGGTGCAGTGGTGCATATCTACAACCCAGCAACTCTGGAGCCTGAGGCAGAAGGACCACAAGTTCAAGGTCAGCCTCAGCAAGACCCTGTTTCAAATAAAAAATAAAAAGAGCTGGGGATGTAGCTCAGTGGTAGAATGCCCTGCCCTGCCCCTATCCCCAGGAGAGAGAGAGAGAGACACAGAGAGAGAGAGAGAGAGAGAGAGAGAGATATGGGGGAGGACAGAAAGAGAGGAAGGAAGGAAGGCAAGCAGGAAGGCAGGCAGGCCGGCTGGCCTTCAAATAAATGCCCAAAGCAAACATTACAAGTAAAAGGTAAGAACCGGGGGCTGGGGTTGTGACTCAGTGGTAGAGTGCTTGCCTACCATGTGTGAGGCACTGAGTTCAATTCTCAGCATCACATATAAATAAATGAATAAAATAAAAGTCCTTCAACATATAAAAAATATTTTTTAAAAAAGGTAAGGACTGGAGTGTAGTTTAGCAGAGTGTGTGCTTAGCATTCAAGTGGCCCTGGTTCAATCCCCAGCACCAAAAATAAATAAAGGCTAATGCCCAACTCTAAAGTCCTCCACAGGTCTCCATGCAGGGAAGTAACAAAATGCTAGCCAAGGAAGCCAGCTTTGTAGGGCATGGTGGTGCACACCTGTAATCCCAGCTACTGGGAAGGCTGAGGCGGGAGCATTACTAAATTCAAGGCCAGTCTGGGCAACTTAGTGTGACTCTGTCTCAAGGTAAAATAAAAAAGGCCTGAGGATGTACCTCAGCGACAGAACTGTTGCTTGGTATGTTTGAGGCCCTGGGTTCAATCTGCTGTACCACCAAAAACCACAAAAACCAGAGAGAGAGAAAGAGAGAGAGCCGGCGCGGTGGCGCATACCTGTAGTCCCAGCACTTTGGGAAGCTGAGACAGGAGAATCACGAGTTCAAAGCCAGCCTCAGCAATGGCCAGCCTCAGCAATGGCGAGGTGCTAAGCAACTCAGTGAGACCCTGACTCTACATAAATCGCAAAACAGGGCTGGGGATGTGGCTCAGTGGTCAAGTACCCCTAGGTTCAATCCCCAGTACCACACACACACACAAAAAGACAGACAGACAAAAGGGCTGGGCACATAGTTCAATGAATAGAGTACTTGCCCAGCATGCTCAAGATCCTAGAATCAATCCCCAAGGGGCTTTGAAATCAGTCTTGGGGTTAAATCCCAACTTCCCCACTTACTATGTGTGTGATCTTCAACAAAATAGGTGATTCCCTAAATCTCAGTTTCCTTATCTGTAACAGAAGGGCAATGGCTCAACAGGTTGTTTCAAAATTCTATTCAATATAAGATACATAAAGCTGGGCACAGTGTATGTACCTGCAGTACCAGCTACTAGGGAGGCTAAGGCAGGAGGATTATTTGAGCCCAGGAGCTCAGGACCAGCCTGGGCAACATAGCAAGACTCTCTCTCTCTCTCTCTCTCACACACACACACACACACACACACACACACAAATACATGTATGTGTCTAAATTTGGCAATACTGTTCATGATGTCAATGAGACAAGGTTTGGGTTCTACCTCTGTACCTGGCACTTTAAAGACAGTGGGAAGAATACTGGACAAGCTTCAGCAAGACAGAAGTTACATCTTACATCTTGGGGTTTACTCAGCTGTTAAAATGAGGGCCTACACTAGTTGATCTCTAGGCAATTTACACAAAAAACTGAAATAACCCCCAATTCTGCTGAATCCTATATTCATTTTTGTTCCTTTAATTTTCTCCCTACTTCATTAAGGTGAGATACTCATGTTCTTAAAAAATAGGTGAGAGCCTGTAATCTTGAGAGGCTGACATAGGAGAATCGCGAGTTCAAAGCCAGCCTCAGCAACCGCGAGGCACTAAGCAACTCAGTGAGACCCTGTCTCTACATAAAAACACAAAATAGGGCTGGGGATGTGGCTCAGTGGTCGAATGCCCCTGAGTTCAATCCCCAGTACCAAAACAAAAAACAAACAAACAAACCCCCCCCCAAAACAACAACAACAACAACAAAACCAGGTGAGGAAAGCTGGGCTTGGTAGCACAAGCCTATAATCACAGGGATTAGGGAGGCTGAGGCAGGAGGATTTAAGCTCCAGGCCAACCTCAGCAATTTAGGAAACCCTGTATCAAATTTTAAAAGGTTGAGGGCGTAACTCAGGGATAGAGCCTCCTTGGGTTAAATCCTCAGTACCTAACCCCTCCAGCCCAAACACAAGGTGAGGAAAACCAAAGAAAGGTCCAGTTGCCCTAGAAACTTATCCTTTGAGTCACAAATTGTGGCCCAAGCTTTTCTACAGGGGGCAGGCAGCACGAGGGGTGTCTGAGTGATTCACTCCTGTTAGTGGTAGGCAATAAATCCTTTCACAGGAAATTTTGCACTCTCTGCCACAGTCATTGTTAAGCACACGGCCTAGCACACAGCAGAAACTGAAAAATGTTAGCTGAATGAATAAATACCCAACTCACACCTGTTACTCCCTATAAAAGCTTTAATTTACTTTCTTGACTCAAGCCAAACTCCAAGAAAGCTGGTAGGCACGGAAGAACTCCACTAAATATCTTTTGAACGAAGTACTCCTTCAAATACTCAATTATGCTAAGTGGAAAAACATAACCGTGGGAGAAATGCTGAACCAGCGGAAAAAACTTCGAAGCCAAGTTTCAACATTCCTATAGAGATACACACCCACTGCTGCGAGGGTCAATTTCCCGTCTTTTTCTAGGGCACCCTCCAAGGTGCTTGGGGAAGAAAGACCCAGATGCTGTTCTACCCTGGGACACTCGACTGCCCATACATAAGCCCTTTAGGTGGATGTCGCTCGAGCCAGCACTGCACAGACACGGACACAGGGACACCAGACAGGCCTCTCCCCGGCTTTGCCAGGGTCACCATACAACCAACAAACTGCAAAGACCAAATTAATCCCGAGCCTAGCTGAACTGGCAGTTCCTGCTGGGGATAACTATTTCCCTGCAGCTACTGGAGGCAAACGAAAACTCCGAAGTCAAGTAGAACGGTCCGTGTCCCCCAGTCCCGGGAATGCAGCTGTTTCACACTTCGCACCCCCACCCCGGGGCGGGGGCTGAGCTCTGCGCAGCCCCGCTGGGGTCCCCGGAGACCCGCCCGCTGCGGGCTCTCGGAGTAAGACTGAAAGAGGAAAAAACCCAGGCTCGACTACCGTGGCGGATGGCGCAAAGCGGTGGGGGATTTTAGCGGAGCGGAGGGGCCCGGGGAGCACTGGACGTCCCCCAGTCCGCAGCGGCCTCCTCCCACCTCCCCCGAGCCGGGCACGCCGCCCCGGTCCGCAAGCACCTCCAGCGAGTCCCTCCTCCTCCGAGCACAAGAACTTTAAAATGGTGCCTCGGGCGGGGGGGCCCGACGGGAAAGGAAGGGTTCCAGGGACCGGGGCGAGCGAGCGGGCTCAGGGGCCGCGGAAAGTGGCCCCGGGTGGCGGGTGGGGCGCCCCGGGTGACGCGCACACAGGGGCGCGGAGGGAGTCGCACTGGGCAAAGGTGGAGGGAGAAATGGAACGCGGCCCCTTTAAGAGGCCTTCACGGCGCTCAGGGACCGGGGACCTCTCCTCCACCCCCGGCCCGGTGTGTGGGGCCCTTCTTTGGGGAGAACCATCCCTAGACCCGTTCCCCGGAGGCTTCTCTCACGCCAGATCCCGCCCGGCCCTGCCCCGGGGCGGCGGCTCCTCCTTACCCCGCTGTCTGCCGCCTCCTCCCAGCTCTCAGCGACCTCCTCATCTTCCATCTTACTCGCCGCTTTCCCTCCTCCCCCAACCCCTCCCCGCGCCTGCGCCCTGAAACGCGCCTCCGTCGCGGGCGCGGGCACGCAAGGCTTTACTCAATGGACCCCGCCCCCGGCCGAGCCCGGAAGAAGCTCCAGGCTAGTAGGGCCCACGCTAACCGAGGCTGCCATCTTGGAAGAGGGTGCGGAAACCGTGTAGTGGCCATCTTTCCTAAGGGCAACGCGTTATTTCTCGTGCGGAGCGGGAATTCCAGTGAAGTCATCGTCTTGGGTACCGGAAGTGCGTCCTTTGGAACCAACACAGGCAATTATTGAAAACTTTTCCTTTTAAGTGAGTCGCAGTTTCCCTAATCTATAAATATTTTCCCCTAGAATTCCGAAAACATTCTTATATTTCAACAAAGGATGAAAATATCTGTTAATTTATAAAACATTTCATTTCCGATAGGGTGAAAATTTCTAATTACAGTATTTCCTGCTCCTTAAGCAGTACTACAATCATCTATATCCTCTATCGTGTGATAGAAATATTACTGTTAGTTGATAATACTACGCCCAAGTGAAGCAACCAGAGGACTCTCCGCTGCTAAGTTGTCCTGCGTCTTTAATGACAGATGAATACATTAGCATTACCTTTAAAAATCAACTACGTTGAGCCGGGCGCGGTGGCGCACGCCTGTAATCCCAGCACTGTGGGAGGCTGAGACAGGAGAATCGCGAGTTCAAAGCCAGTCTCAGCAACGGCGAGGCGCTAAGCAACTGAGACCCTGTCTCTACATAAAACACAAAACAGGGCTGGGGATGTGGCTCGGTGGTCGAGTACCCCTGAGTTCAATCCCTAGTACTAAAAAAAAAAGGGAGACCTTCGACAAGTACAACCTCAGACACTTCCAATTTGAACAATCTTGTGCAAATTATGAAACTGTGCCTCAGTGTAAAAAAATAGAAATAGTAGTAGTAACTACTACTACAAAGGTAGATTGTAAGGATTAAACGAGTTACAATGCTGAAAAACCTGGAAGTATCTGACCCAGAGTAAAAATTCTAAGAGTTAGTTACTATCATTATGGAGGTGGAGTGTCTTACCTGCCTGGGGAAGACTTCTAATTCTTACTTTTCTATTCATCCTTTCTTTCCCCAAACACAAAATGTGGGGGGGGGAAAGCAAACACCATGTGTTTTATTCTCATTGACGTGTTCCTCTAGTCTTCTCAGTATTAAAAGTTCGTCATACTGGGTGCGGTAGCACACACCTGTAATCCTAGCACTTTGGTGAGGCTGAGACAGAAGTTCAAAGCCAGCCTCAGCAATGGCGAGGCACTAAGCAACTCAGTGAGACCCTGTCTCTAAATAAAACACAAAATAGGACTGGAGATGTGGCTCAGTGGTGGAGTACCCCTGAGTTCAGTCCTTGGTACCAAAAAGAAAAAAAAAAAACATCGTTTAGCACTGCTTCATTTGGCTGCTATAATCAATTTATCCAAACTGGAATTCTTTTTCTTCATGTTTTTAGCATACCATTAGTCTTTATAAAGTAACAGTTTCCTGTTGTGAAAGTTTGTAGTTTGTATTCCTTCTCTCTCTTTCCATTATTGGGTATTGAAAGCAGGGTGCTTTACCTCTGAGCTAAATTCCTAGTCTTTTAATTTTTTTTTTTTTTAATTTCAAGGCAGGATATGGCTAAATTGAAGGCTGTCCTTGCATTTGCAATCCTCCTGCCTCAGCCTCCTGAGTCTCTGGGACTAAAGGCACAGGACACCATGCTGGGCTGCAGTTTGTATCCTTAGTGATTATTACTATTATTGGTAGCTCATCCAGAGAACCTGCCTGGATCCTGGCTGGCCAAATTTGGCAGCCTCCCCTCATAAGAAATAGGCAAATGATGTAAAAAGGAAAAATGAATTTTATGCAGTTTGATCCAACTGGGGACAAGCACCTAGATTGTTTCTCCAGCAGTCCTACAGAAGCTGTTAGGATTTATAGAAACAAAGAGCCAAGTGATTTACATATGTAAATTTAGCTAGATGGTGCTAGCCAGAGAATCTGTAGGCTTCCATGATGCCCAGCCCTGCCATGGGAGGTAGTGTTTTCAGTTTTCATTCTCAACATGGGGAAATGCAGGATTCAGAAAAGCAGTTATCAGGAAGTTGCTTTGAATTTTAAAGGGACTCTGTTTCATTATGAATTGCAATCATGTGTTGTTAATGGTCTTTACTTAGAAGTTAAAGAGTCATGTTCAGTAATTCAGTTTCATAACTTGCTTATCTTTAGATCTGTCCTCAGTCCATCATTCTTACCTAGATGCTAATGGTAAGATGCTTGGCATAATGCTACCCCTGATGCTAAAGACTCCCAAAGTTGATTTCTAGATGTGAACTGACCTGGCATTTCCAATTTGGATTCATATAGCTAGATTCATTGTCCTCTGCATGGATATTCCACTAGCAGCTCAAATTTTCTGTGTTTGAAACTCAACTAATACTGTTAACTGTTTCACCATCTTCATGGACACAGGATGTTGTCTTGCTCATTCCCTGGGACTATGTTTATTTGTAATACATTCTCCTGAGAACCAATTTTTTGTTTTTGTTATTTTGGTACTAAGGATTGAACTTTACCACTGAGCCCCACCTCAGCCCTTTTAATTTTTCTATTTTGAGACAGAGTCTTACTAAGTTGCTCAGGGCATTGCTAAATTGCTAAAGCTGTCCCTCAAACTTGTGATCCTCCTGCCTCAACCTCCTGAGTCGCTGGGATTACAGGGGTGCGCCACTGTGCTCTGCTAGAACCCATTCTTTGAAGTGAATTATCCTAAGTCTTGGTGACAGCAAGGTGGATGAAACTGTCAAACATAAACTTTTGTTTTTGTTTTTTCTGGTACCAGGGATTGAACTCAAGGGTACTTGACCACTGAGCCACATCCCCATCCCTATTTTGTGTTTTATGTAGAGACAGGGTCTCACTGAGTTGCTTAGCGCCTCGCCGTTGCTGAGGCTGGCTTTGCACTCTCAATTCTCCTGTCTCAGCCTCCCTAAGTGCTGGGATTACAGGTCTGCACCACCGCTCTGGGCCTAAGTCTTATTCTTTTTTTTTTTTTTGGTACTGGGGATTGAACTCAGGGGCACTCGATCACTGAGCCACATCCCCAGCCCTATTTTGTGTTTTATGTAGAGACAGGGTCTCACTGGGTTGCTTAGTGCCTCGCCGTTGCTGAGGCTGGCTTTGAACTCACGATTCTCCTGTCTCAGCCTCCCACAGTGCTGGGATTACAGGCCTGCACCACCGCTCCGGGCCTAAGTCTTACTTTTTTTTTTTTTAAGTTGTAGATGGACACGATATCTTTATTTAGTTTTTATGTGGCGCTGAGGATCAAACCCAGTACTTCATGCATGCAAGGTGAGCGCTCTACCACTGAGCTACAATCCCAGCCCCTAAGTCTTATTCTTGAGGTGCGGTTTGTTTCTCCCAAATGCAACCAACTCCCAGTAGTTTTAGGCTCTGTAGTTACAGCATGCTACCACCAGAGGGAGATAGTTCCTTACTGTTTTGCTCCATGGCAGTGTGCCTTAAGATAGGACATTCTTGGGGCAGAGTTTTCAAGGAGACCAGAAAGATCCAATCTTTAGAAAACATCCAAGTTTGCTATAAAGGAAATAGATTTTGTTTCACCAAATGGGCGATCAGAAAGTTAAACATAACCTGCACCCAACAAGCACCTTTGATACACCACATAAAACACTGATATGTGATGGGGATTCAAGCACAAAGCCCACAGCGAAAGAACTCTTATGATGCCAAGTGGAGGCTATGTAGACAGTTAAGAAATCAGTGGTGGAGCAGGGCAGGGTGGGGGTGGGCATTGTTTAGTGGTAGAGTCCTTGGCCTAGCATGTAAAATGCCCTGGATACATATGATCCCCTAACAACACACATGCACACAAAGAAATGGCAATTTGCTAAAATGTACATTTAATTTGTTTTAAAAATTATGGTATATTCATACAAAGGAATAGAATATAACTGTTAATAAAGTTTAGATGGTCCTAAATGTACTGATATCAACTGAGTTCAAAGAACTACTTGTGTTTTTTTGTTGTTTTTGTTTTAAAGCAAAGCAGAGTAGTATGTATAGCATCCTGCTATTTGTAAGTTTGCTTTATTTGTGTGTGTGTCCATGAATTGCTGGAAGGATAAAAAAGTTGTAACAGAGCAGTCTTGATGGAGGAAAGGGTTGATTAGGTGACTTGGAGAGCAGCAGGATAAACTTAGTCAGCTAATGGTTATTATTTCTGTGTATGGTGCTTTAAAACTGAACCATGCCCCCAACCACGACTTCATTTTTATTATGTGTCTTTCAAATTTTTGTGTATGTATTACTTATTCTAAGTAAAAACATACAAAATAAATTTTTGTAATTGATTATTAGAATGGACTTGAGGAGGGGCTGGGGCTATGGCTCAGTGGTAGAGTGCTTGCCTAGCATGCGTGAGGCACTGGGTTCGATTTTCACCACTGCATATAAATAAATAAAATAAAGGTCCATCAACAACTAAAAAAAAAGAATGGACTCGAGGAAAACATCTTGTGTAAACTGACTGGAAAGACTCCAGTCCCGCCTTTCAGCCTAACCTCCTCAACCCTTCTCTCCAGTCCTGTCCCAGTCACCCTTCATACTGCAGAGAGACTACTCTGAAACACAGTTTTCATCACATGTCCTTTCTGCCCCCGAGCCTCCACAACCTTGGAGGAAAGGTCTAGTCTTCCTCCTGATCATCCAAACTTGACTTCAATCTTTTTTTTTTTTTTTTTTTTTTTTTTTTTTTGCAGTACGGGGGATTGAGCCACATCCCAGTCCTTTTTATTTTTTTATTTTGAGATAGGTTCTCACTAAGTTGCTAAGGTTGGCCTCGAACTTGCTATCCTCCTGGCTCAGCCTCCTGAGTCCATGGGATTATTAGGCATGTGCCACCTTACCTGGTGCCTGGCCTCAATCTTATCTCCCTAAATTTTTCAGAAGAAAGGTTTTGTAGCATTCAAGAGCACAGGCTTTGAAGTCAGACCTTTGAAGTCAAACCCTGCCTGTGACCATGAGTGAGCTACTTGATCCCTAAATGCCTCAGTTTCCTCAGTCATCAAATAAGCACAATAATAGAAACAACATAGGGGGTTGGGGTTGTGGCTCAGTGGTAGAGCACTTGCCTTGCATGTGTGAGGCCCTGGGTTTGATTCTCAGCACCACATGTAAATAAAGGTCTATCAACAGCTAAAAAAATATTTAAAAAAAAAAAAAAAGAAACAGCATAGCAGTGTTTGGCACCTTATAAAAGTATTCAGTAAACATCAGCTGTGATTATTATTATTTATTTTTTGGTACTGGGGATTGAACCCAGAGGTATTTTACCACTGAGTCATATCCCTAGCCCCTCTTTTATTTTCAGACAGAGTCTCACTAAGTTGCTTAGGGCCTTGCTAAGTTACTAAGGTTGGCTTTGAACTTGTGATACTCCTGTCTCAGCTTCCCCAGCCACTAGAATTAGAGGCATATGCTACCACATCTGGCAACTGTGATTATTTTTAAATACTTTGCTTTAGTCAGGTGTGGTGGTGGCACATGCCTATAATCCCAGCAGCTTGGGTGGCTGAGACAGGAGGGTTGCAAGTTCAAAGCCAGGACTCATCAACTTAGCCAGGCCTTGAGCAACTGAGTAAGAGCCTGTGTCAAAATAAATAATAAATAAGGGCTGGGGATGTGGCTCAGTGGTTAAGCGCCCCTGAGTTCAATCCCCAGTACCAAAAAAAAAAAAAAAAGTAGCCGGACAGGTGGTACACGCCTGTAATTCCAGCACTTTGGGAGATTGAGACAGAAGAATCACAAATTCAAGGCCAGCCTCAGCAATGGTGAGGGGCTAAGCAACTCAGTAAGACCTTCTTTCAAAATAAAACACAAAGCCGGGTGCAGTGGCGCACGCCTGTAATCCCAGCACTTTGGGAGGCTGAGACAGGAGAATCACGAGTTCAAAGCCAGCCTCAGCAACGGCGAGGTGCTAAGTAACTCAGTGAGACCCTGTCTCTACATAAAACACAAAATAGGGGTGGGGATGTGGCTCAGTGGTCAAGTGCCCCTGAGTTCAATCTCCAGTACCAAAAAAAAAATAATAATAATAATTTGCTTTAATAGCAACACTTTTGTGCTTGACAGAATTTGTAGGTTTATTTAGTTGTTCACTGTCTATCCTTCCCAGTAGATCGCGGGAGCCTTTCATGAGGGCAGAGACCTTGTTAGTTCTGTTTAAAACGCGTGCCACGTTGTCTGGCGCACTGCAGGTGCTCACTGGGTTTTTGTTGGCCGCATTCCTTCCTAGTCGCCAAAAGCCCAGTTCATTTTTTTCCTTCAACAAACATTCAGCAAGTCCCTACTGTATGCCAGTCTCTGTATTAGATGCAGATGATAAAGCAGTGAGAGAAACAGACAGAAATCCCTGTCACAGGAGATTCAGAGTGAAAGGATCCTTCATTTGAACCTGCTCTAACATGCTCTAGTTGTTCCAACCCTGACTGGGCATCCGTATCCCTGGGGAGGTTTAAAAAGTCTAAAGCAGTGCTCTGAAATAGGCTCTGGAACTAAAATTTTAAAAAGGAAGTACTTAACAGCAGTTCCAGTGCTATTGGGGGAGAAAGGTTCACAAGTTCTATGACTTTTTAAAAAAACTTTTGTGGTACTGGGGTTTGAACCCAGGGACCCCATATTCCTGTTACCTTACACCCTGCTGCCACCACCTTTTTAAAAAATTTTGAGACAGTGTCTCTGAATGACTGAGATTGGCCCATAACTTGTGATCCTTCCACCTCAGCCTCCAGAGCGTCCCAGATTAAGGGTGTGGTCCACTGTCCCCGGCTCTATGACTTTATTTTAAAACGGTGCTGGAGATGGACACAAGGCCTCCCCTGCCTAGGCAAGCCCTCTACCAGAGCTTAATTGGGCCTTGCGAAATTGCTGAGGCTGGTCCTGAACTTGTGATCCTCCTGCCTCAGCCTCTAGAGTGAACTGTATTGTACATGTGTGCCATCGTGCCCAGTGTAGACTTGGGGATTTAAATGACATGATTTAAATATTCTTTTTACCAGTTATAATGAACAATTTTCCCTTTTGTAGTGACATTTCTTAATAAAAAGACAGAGGTTTTTGTTTTTGGTACAGGATCTCGCTATCTTTCTCAGGCTGGTCTTGAACTCCTGGGCTCAAGCAGTCCTCTTGCTTCAGCCTTCTGAGTAGCTGGAACCACAGGAGTGCACCACCAGAATCTGCAGAACGTGGCTTCTGACCCAGGCCTCTGTCCCAAAGAATAGCCTAGGAGGTCTGCTCTTTCCCAGGACAGTCCGGGGCAGCCCAAGGTTTCTCCTGCGCTAGGCACAAAGGGGTGAAGACTGAGGACTTTGAGCTCCGTATCTCTGGCATGTCTTCGGACCACATGCTGTAGGAATCTGTTTCCAAAGGTTGTCACACGCACATCAGTTGCTCCCTTGGAGGGGGCCTTTGGTGGACCCCATCTCCTGGTGATAGTAATAGTGGAGAAGTCCAGGGGCCTGGGAACTAGGCAGGCCTAAGTTTGCATCTTGCCTCTTCCCGGTCCTCGCTCTATGGCTAGGTGGGTGGCTCTGCGCCTTAGTTTTCTCACCAGAAAAGTGTAGGTAGTGACAACTCCCAGTGGTTGTTACAGTTTCCAGAAGCTTTTCTTGCATAACCAAAGGCAGGGAGTTTCCCTCCGCCGGTGAAATCCAAGGCACTTCCACGGGCCACAGCCCGGCTGGGTTCTCACTGGGACCTCGAGGGCACAAATGAATTAATATTCTGGTTAAACGTCTTAGTCTCAAGCCATTGGGAAAACCGCCCTGTTACCCCAGACAGCGCAGTGGAGTGTGGACAAAAGTCTGAGGTCAGACCTTGGGAAGTTTCACTCCCCTAGGTTGCCTTCAAACCTCCGGGAGAAAACCCTTCTCAACATGGCGCCGCCCTGTGGCCGCGCCGCGCCTTTCCGCCGCGCTGACGTGAGTGCGCGCGCGTCCTCCGCGCTGAGTCTCGACGCATGCGCGCTCCGTGCTGTCTTCTCCCGGCCAGAGCAGCAGCAGCGGCGGCGGCGGCGGCGTTTGAGTGGAGGAAGATGGCGGCTCCGGGCGGCTCGGGGTCCCGCCAGCTGTGAGGATTCCCGAGCACGGCCAGCGCGGCCTGGGGCGGAGCGCCTCTGCTCTGGCCCTGTCCCCGGCTCCCTCCCCACAGTCGCCAGCGGAGCGAACCCAAGAGCGTGGAGCGGGCTGGGCCAGGTGAGGCCTCTCCCCCTCCCGAGCCGCGGCTGGCAGCCGGCGCCTCCTGCCCTTTATGCCCCGGGGGCAGTGGGCGCGGGGTCCGCGCTGGCCCGGCATCCTGCGCCGGGGTCGGCCCTGGCCGGTCTGGGCCTTGCTGTCGTCATCCTCCGTTCCCCTGGGTGAGGCAGGGAGGAGGAGAGCCCCTTTCCAGCCGGCATTTGGGAGCGGAGCGACCCTGTCCCTTTTCAGTAGGGAGGTTCTCGTCCCCTCATTCGGTCCAGGAAGGGGGTGTGTGTCCAGGGCAGGGATAGCTTTAGGGGTGTCAGATAGGCTTTAACCCCGCCCCCAGCCCTTAACTCCCTGCGAGAGGAGCTGGAGACTGGTACCCTCCAAAATTGGGTCCGCGGCGAGGGGCCCGCATCTCTGAAGCTGCAGCTGCAGAGGGATGATTTTGGAACTGGCTTGCAGAATAAAACACCAGCAGCCTTTCCTAACCCGTAGCTATTTTGAGTGTTCCCTTAGAGAAGTGGGAACTGCGGGTCTCCTTGCTTGAGACTGCAATCCACGTTGTGACTGAGGACGGCTTTTCTTAGAATTGTTTGTGCAAAGGGAACGGTTGAGGGTGGGAACGATTTGTAATTGAAAACACAATTGTGAGATCTCGGTAGTCTGCAGAATAACTTCAGCGCTAATAGAGTTCATTTGAAACCTTTGGATTGTTAAGCTTCGGAATAACCATTGCTTTGTCTGTTGGATCTCCCGACTTCTATTAGGAAAATAAAAGCTTCATTTCTTCATTGCCAAAGTCTTTGGACTTTTTTCTGTGGTGGGCTTCCGACCGAGCTAGGTGAAGATCCAGACACATTACCAGTTCTCACTTACTGGCAGCAACATTGTACTGGCTGGTTAATTCCTTTTTGAGAATAACTTTTTGTTGTTCGAATGCTAATTGGGAGCCTTTGGCTTAGTTTCTCTCAGGTAGGGAAGCTGATTTGAAGCCTTGAGGAATGAATATCTTCAGTAGTAATTGTGCTATGGGGAATGGTAGTGGCCATTGCTTTTGCTTGGACTTACCAAATACCTTTTGTAACATATACCTTTGGTTTTGCTTGTGCTTAAGAAAGATGACATCATGGATTTAAAGAGACAAGGAAAATTTGAGAAGAAATACCATCATTTAGAATTCAGTCTGTACTTCTTACATTGAGTAGTGATTCTGTGTCAAATTGCTAACTTTATTCATGTGTATAATCTGGTTGGATGTCTTTTCTATTGTATGTAGTCATTTTATACCCTGTAACTGTTTGCTTTTGATCACCCCAATATACACTTACTATTCAATCTACATTGACCCACGGGTGTGTTTTGCACTTAAAAAAGCTTTAATTGTTCAAATGGCAGCTGTTTAGTTTAATATTGGCTAGTTCTTTGAGCATTTTTTCCTTTTCTATTCTTAAATCCAGGTGCTTTCCATAGAAATTTGTAGATTTTTTTAGTACCTTTGCTAAAGTAAACTTGCACTAACAGTAGAAAATTGGAAAACCGCTCTACATATTAATTAGCTAATAGTCTTCAAATTCATGCAGTAAAACATCCTGGTGGTTTGAGAGTATGCTTCTTGGCATAATATGTTGCATTGTTGTGCTAAATCATCATTAGATATTGATGCAACTTCATGAGATCTATGACATCATTCTTTCCCCACCACTTCTACTTTTGTAATTCCTTATTCTCAATTACAAAAAAGAACAGGATCAGGAAAAATAGCTGAGGATGCTTCAAATTCTAGAAGGGCCTTTAATGTCTCTTTATGTAGTTTAAACCCTCAGTAAGATTCAGAGCTGTGTGAATGGTACCTATTATTAAGAGCAAGCAAAGAAAATGCTAGCAAAGCCTGAATTTTATGAAAATATTGAGGTCCCAAGGAGAGGCTGTCTCAGAGAAGAACAAATATGTGCTTATCTTTGTGATTTCAGGGTTGTTTGAGTGATTCAACAATTCTTACAACAAACCAGAAGCTATTTGGTTAAATAATGCCATTCCCACTTCATAAGATTGTTATGTTGGTCATAAGAGGTAATGTTTGTGACAGTGCTTTGTAGATGTAAAATAAAAGGTAAATGTAAGATTATTTCTATTCCATGAAACCTTTATTGAAGGGCACTGTCTGTACTAGGTATTTGGGAAGGGGGTAGTCATGATGATAAGATCCAGGCAGCTTTTGGTGTGAAGTTGCCTCAAGTCTGGTTGGGAAGCTGGACGAGGAAACCACTTAAGCTTATTGTAGTATAAGAGGTTCATTGAGGGGCTGGGGATGTAGCTCAGTGGTAGAGTGCGTGCCTAGCATGTGTGAGGCACTGAGTTTGATTCTCAGCACCACATATAAAGGTACATCAACAACAACAAAAAAAGTGCATTGAATCCAACCAGGGGAGTCAAGGAAGGCTTGTCAGAGTTGGCAGCACTTTCTCCAGTCTATTTATTATTTTGCAAAAAAGTCTGCCTTTTGTGAGTGACTTGGTTTTGTTTTTTGTTTTGGTACTGGAGAGTGAACTCAGGGGCACTCGACCACTGAGCCACATCCCCAGCCCTATTTCGTGTTTTATGTAGAGACAGGGTCTCACTGAGTTGCTTAGCACCTCGCCATTGCTGAGGCTGGCTTTGAACTCGCAGTTCTCCTGTCTCAGCTTCCCTAAGTACTGGGATCACAGGCTTGAGCCACCATGCCCGGCCTGGCTTGAGTGACTTGCTTTTTATAAAAACTTTTTAAAAATTCTGTCATCAGTTCTTTCCCCATTTTATTCATTCACTGTCATGACACTTCCCACACAGTATGCCCTAGTTATGGTTTCTGCATTCTCAAAAATTCAGCAGTCTTGGGAGAGCCTGAGTGAGTCAGAAGCACAGGCTGCAAACACAAACATTCCAGCTGCAATTAAAATATCTCAGATTACTAAGTGGTGATAACTTTAGAGAGAGGCTTTTTTTTGTTTTGTTTTGTCAACTAGCACAAGAGGCATTCTGTGTTTTAATTTGATCATAATTAATGTTGAGTTGTCATCCTTTAGAATATCAATTATAGGTGATTATTAGTACTGTTTCCTTTTTTTTCAGTAATTAATAAAATGAGACCATCCTGTTGCTTTTTGGGTGAAACTGGCAGCTTAAGCTGAACTACTTTATAGAATCTGTTTATGTGAATTGAGGTTGCTTAGCATCTCTGAAATTGAACTTTTGTATTTCAACAAAAGTGATGTACCTTAGTGCTGTATTTTTTATGATTAATTTAGCATATTCTCTATATTGCAGTAATTTTATATATTTTAGAATCAAGTAGAATCTTTTTTTTTTTTTGGTACTGGGGATTGAACTCAGGGGTACTTGACCACTGAGCCACATCCCCAGCCCTATTTTGTGTTTTACGTAGAGACAGGGTCTCACTGAGTTGCTTAGCGCCTCGCCATTGCTGAGGCTGGCTTTGAACTCGTGGTTCTCCTGTCTCAGCCTCCCTACGTGCTGGGATTACAGGCTTGAGCCACCGTGCCCGGCTTCAAGTAGAATCTTTATGTGGCACTGTTATTTGAGTACATGCCATCTGTATCTTCACTGAAAATGAGTGCTTTAAGGTTGTGGTTGACAGAAAAGTAGTGTATTAATTTGTCTGTATTGTGACAGTTACATGTAGGACAGTATGACATATACAATTCATTTTAAAATCGCCCTGCATTAAGCTCATAATGCACTTTATTTTTAAAAATGTTTTTTGTGACATTCTTCTGTTTTGTAGAATTATGATTAAGTGTACTCCTGTACCTTTAATTTTTCATTTCCTTTTTCATGCATGTATTAGAAAGTAAATCTGCTTTGAATTCTGATTGTTCGTGCATTAAATTTTATACTTTTATGGGGCTGGGATTGTGGCTCAGCGGTAGAGCACTTGCCTCGCATGCCTGAGGCCCTGGGTTTGATCCTCAGCACCACATACAAAGCAATAAAATAAAGACATTGTGTCCATCTACAATTTTAAAAAAAATTTTATATTTTTAATTTGCAAATTTTTCTTCTAAGGTTTTTGTTGAAAAATTTTCCAGTATTATTCTGTGTTTTGCTTCAAATGTGGAAGTATCTGGGTTTTTTAAATTTGTTTTTTGTGTTTTTTTGGTACCAGGGATAGAACTGAGCCACATCCCCAGCCCATTTATAATTTGGAAACAGGGCCTCACTAAATTTCTGAGGCTGGCCTTGAACCTACAATTCTCTTGCCTCAGCCTCCCAAGGCTGATATGCACTGGGATTATAGGTGTATATCACCACATTGGGCTCAGTATCTTCTACTTTGATAGACACACACATACTTGTGTAATTCTACATGTGTAAATATATGTAAATATATAAACATATGCAAATATACATAAATATATAGAAATATTATAAATATATAGGTATTATGTAAAGCAGTAGTCACTTGTAAATTTTTATGTTCTGGATTATAGCTTAGATTAGCTTAGACTAACTTCTTTTTTCTCTTTCTCTGTTGCTAGTGATTGAACTCAGGACATGGCACATGCTGAGCCCCCAGCCCTCACTCTACCACTGAACTTACATCCCCTACTCCTGACAGTAATTTATTTTCACTTCTAAAAATATGTAGATTTGAGGTAGTTCATTTACTTTCTTTTTAAAAAAATTTTTTTTTAGTTGTAGATGGACACAATACCTTTTATTTATTTTACATATTTATGTTGTGCTGAGGATCGAACCCAGTGCCCCATGTATGCAAGGCAAGCACACTACCACTGAGCTGTACAACCCTAACCTAGTTCATTTACTTTCTTTAAAGGCAAACAAATTTTAGTTTTAGCTGGTAATATTTCCTTAGAATATTCAACATTTAGGATAATTTTATTTCATTTGTTTTTTTTTAATATTTTATTTTTTAGTTGTAGGTGGACAGAAAATCTTCATTTTATTTTTTATGTGGTGCTGAGGATCGAACCCAGTGCCTCACGTGTGCTAGGCGAGCACGCTACCACTGCGCCATAACCCCAGCCCTTATTTCATTTGTTTTAAGGAATTCATTAGTATAGAATGTTCCTCCAAATTTATGTTTCTTTATTCTCTAAGACAAAATATTTAATTCTTTGCTTTTCATTATAAAGTTTCTTAGTAAAGAATTGATGCAAGGGGCTGGGGTTGTGGCTCAGCGGTTGAGGGCTTGCCTAGCATGTTTGAGGCACAGGGTTCAATCCTCAGCACCATATAAAATAAATAAAAATATTGTGCTCATCTACAACCAAAAAAAAAAAAAAATTGGTGCAATAGTCACCTCAGTGGTGGTAAATAAATTTCTTTTGCTAGTGTTTGTATTACTGTATATTTTAGTTTATTCATTTTTTACACTTAGTTACAGCCATTAGTCTTTTTGATGCAGAAATTTGGCCAAAATACGCCTATTCAAGATGGTGTTGTGGGGCTGGGGTTGTGGCTCAGTGGTAGAGCGCTTGCCTAGCATGTGTGAGGCACTGGGTTTGCTTCTCGGCACACATACAAATAAATAAAATATAGATTCAAAGCTGGGCGCGGTGGCACAAGCCTGTAATCCCAGCACTTTGGGAGGCTGAGACAGGAGAATCATGAGTTCAAAGCCAGCCTCAGCAATGGTGAGGTGCTAAGCAACTCAGTGAGACCCTGTCTCTACATAAAACACAAAATAGGGCTGGGGATGTGGCTCAGTGGTCGAGTGCCCCTGAGTTCAATCCCCAGTACCAAAAAAAAAAAAAAAAAAAAAAAGATGGTGTTGTATCCTTTTGACATGCCAATTAAATTGAAGAACTTGGTTGTTTTTGTTTGTTTTAATTTTTTTGTTGTTGTTGATGGATTTTTATTTTATTCATTTATTATTTACATGTGGTGCTGAGGATTGAACCCAGTGCCTCACGCATACTAGGCAAGCACTCTACCATTGAGCTGCAGCCCCAGCCCCAAGAATTTGGTTTTAATAGTCTTAACATATTTGCTTTATCCTATGTATATATAAGGAATTAAAATATATTATCCTTATTGCTACTAACAAAATTTCTGAGGTGTATTTCTTTGTAGTTCTTTTTTTTTTTTGGTACTGGAGATTGACCACAGGGGCACTCTACCACTGAGTCACATCCCCAGCCCTGTTTTTTATGTTTTATGTAGACAGGGGCTCACTGAGTTGCTTAGTGCCTCGCCGTTGCTGAGGCTGGCTTTGAACTCGCGATTCTCCTGTCTCAGCCCGCTTAAGTACTGGGATTACAGGCTTGCGCCACTGTGCCTGGCTTGTAGTTCTTTTTTATGCTTAGAATATTCTTTCCATCAGGATCCAGCCCCAAACTGGAAACCACGCTAGATATTTCAAACAGAAAGGATTTAATACAGGGAATTGGTTACATATATGTTGCCAGATTGGAAGGGCAAAAAAAGAGTAGGTGGAGATAATTTAGAGAGATTAGTAACTGTAGAGTGAAACAATTAGTTACCTCAAGAGATGGGGGAACAAGAAGGAGGAGATACTATTACTGGAACTTCTAAAGATATCACCTCAAACACTACTGCAGCTTTCAGAGCTGGACCCTGAGGAGGAATTATGAGGGTTTCTTATATAGCTGGTACTTGGACCAAAACTTCCCTGTTTTTTAGTAGTTTTTGGTTTATCCTTTCAATGTCTGTTTTTGCAGAATTCTCTACATACCTACATACCTTCCTTTTGCTCTTTTCGTGCACAGAAGTTTACCCTACTGCATAGCCTCTTCTTGCTCTTTTTTTTTTCCTTGTACAGGGGATTGAACTCAGGGGTACTCGACCACTGAGCCACATCCCCAGCCCTATTTTGTGTTTTATGTAGAGACAGGGTCTCACTGAGTTGCTTAGCGCCTTGCCATTGCTGAGGCTGGCTTTGCACTTGTGATTCTCCTGTCTCAGCTTCCTAAAGTGCTGGCATTACAGGCCTGCGCCACTGCGCCTGGCAAGGACCTTGCTCTTTTTACTTAATATATCATGGAGATCAAACATGCAGACAGGAAATCCTTATTCATTTTCACAGCTTTATTTGTGTAGTAGGATTTGTTCAACTGATCTCCTTTTTTTTTTTTGGTGCTGGAGATTGAACTCAGGGGCACTGGACCACCGAGCCATATCCCCAGCCCTATTTTGTGTTTTATGTAGAGACAGGGTCTCACTGAGTTGCTTAGCGCCTCGCTGTTGCTGAGGCTGGCTTTGAACTCACGATTCTCCTGTCTCAGCCTCCTAAGTGCTGGGATTACAGGTTTGAGCCACTGTGCCCAGCTTGATTGGGGATTTTCAGAACTTGCTACTGCAGTGCTTATTGGTAAAATTTTGTTGTTGTTGTTTGGGGGGCTGCAGTTACCAGGTATTGAACTCAGGGGCACTCAACCACTGAGCCACATCTTCAGCCCTATTTTTTGTATTTTATTTAGAGACAGGGTCTCACTGAGTTGCTTAGTGCCTAACTGTTGCTGAGGCTGGCTTTGAACTCTAGATCCTCTTGTCTCAGCCTCTTGAGCCACTGGGATTACCAGTATGTGCCACAGCGCCCAACTTGTTGGTAAAATTAAGATTCCTGAGCCAGGCGCCATGGCGCACACTTGTAATCCCAGCTCCCTGGGAGGCTGAGACAGGAGGATCGCAACTTCAAAGCCAGCCTCAGCAATGGTGAGGCACTAAGCAACTCAGTGAGACCCTGTCTCTAAATAAAACACAAAATAGGGCGGGGGATGTGGCTCCATGGTCAAGTACCCCTGAATTCAATTGCTGGTACAAAAAAAAAAAAAAAAAATGAAGGTTCCTGGATCTATCCCTATATTCTGTAACAATCTACAGGAATTCTATGTGATAGGTGGTTTTTATAACCAGGTAAGCTTGTAAACCAAAGATTTACTTTATGTGCATGTGCCACATAAAGTATCCTTTAGGTTTCCTGGTAATAAGGAGCAGTCAAGACATCATCTGCCTTTCATGAATTTATAATTTGGTTATGGAGAAAAGTCACACATAAAAAAATCTCAACTCTGACTGCATGATCTATGTGATTCTACAACATGTACAATCAGAAAAATGAGAAATTTACCCCATCTAGGCATAATATATCAAAGTGCATATATTCTACTGTCATGTATAACTAATTAAAACAAATTAAAAAAATTAAAGAAAAAAATTTCAATTCTGACTGGTGATGGAGCAGGTACTTTCCTGGTCTAGAAAGGTGAGGGTTTTAGGCAGGAGCAGGAGAGCATTGCTTGGCTATAACCACCACTGGAAAAAAGACAAGTGGAAATAAATTTTCTACCCCCTTACAGTATCATGTTAAATTTTTTTTTTTCTTTTGCAGAATACTCGTGTGTGGCAGTGGGGAAGCTGTCTTTATATGCAAACAGATTTACAGAGGCATTGTAGGATTGTAGTTTTGAATTCTTCCCCCATGCTTCTAGACTGCATTTAGTGAATTACTAGAGACAGCAGAATACTTTCTGGAACAGATATTGGATAAGAGCCTGGAGGCAAGAAGTTAGTTAGGTGCCTGCTACTGTAGTGAAAGTGTAGATGACAATGACTGGCTTAGCAAGGGGATAATATAAAGGGAAGCACATTTTGAAGAAAGCTAATGGGAGAAATTGAAAGTGTATATGCAAGACAGCATGTAATAGAATATGTCATAGGTTTTTTTTTTCCCTCCAGTACCCATGACCTGGCTTATTAGACAAATGTTCTATCACTGAGTTACATCTCCAACCCTCTTTTATTTTGAGATAGGATCTTGCTAAGTTGCCCTGGCTGGCTTTGAATTTGGCAATCTTCCAGCCTCAGAATCCCAAGTAGCTGGAATTACATATGCACAGCCACACCTGGCCTGGCCACCAGCAGTGAGTGGTATTTTTTGTTTTTTCTTTTTTTAAAATATTTTTTAGTTGTAGATGGACACAATGTCTTTTTTATTGCTTTGTATGTGGTGCTGAGGATCGCTGAACCCAGAGCCTCAGGCATGCGAGGCAAGCGCTGTACCGCTGAGCTACAGTCCCAGCCCCCCAGCCGTGTTTTTTATTTATTTATTTTTTTTGGTACTGGGGATTGAACTCAGGGGTACTCAACAGCGAAGCCAAATCCCCAGCCCTATTTTGTGTTTTATTTAGAAACAGGGTCTCACTGAGTTGCTTAGCACCTCGCCATTGCTGAGGCTGGCTTTGAACTCGCGATTCTCCTGTCTCAGCCTCCCTAAGTGCTGGGATTACACTGGCATTTTTTTAATGGTTACTTAATACTTTGCTACTCAAAGTCCACAGACATTGGTATCATCAAATTTAGAATCCACAATGTGAAGTTGTATCCCTGGATTACTGTATCCAAATTTATAGTATGAACTAGGTTCACATTAACATTTGAGAAGTATTAGATTTGTAAAAAGGAGAAATTCCTTTTTATCTCAGTTCCTAATGATTTTCTTCTACCTTTGACACGTTGGTTTTGCTGTGCACTCTTAGTAGATATATGTGAGCATGTGTTCAGAAGGAAAGTTCAATTGCAGAGGTGTTTACAACAATGCAATACTATTAAAAGTCAAGTTTAGCTAGATTTCTTTGTATTGTTAGAAATATAGCTGAGTGCGGTAGAGCACTTGCCTGGCATGCATGAGGCCCTGGGTTCAATCCTCAGCACCACATACAAAGCAATAAAATAAAGACATTGTGTCCATCTACAACTAAAAAAAAAAAAAAAGAAAAAAAAAGAAATACAGCTGAGTGCATCCAACCTGAAGTTTAAAGAATAAGCAAGCTGGGCACAGTGGTGCATGCCTGTAATCCCAGCACTTTGGGAGGCTGAGACAGGAGAGTCGCGAGTTCAAACCCAGCCTCAGCAACAGTGAGGTGCTAAGCAACTCAGTGAGACCCTGTCTCTGCATAAAACACAAAATAGGGCTGGGGATGTAGCTCAGTGGTCGAGTGCCCCTGAGTTCAATCCCCAGTACCAAAAAAAAAAAAAAGAATAAGCAAAACCACCATCCAGCTCAAGAAAGAGAACATTGCTGGTGTCCAGGGTACTGCTCTGATTACAGCTATTTACCTTTATCTTAGAAGGAATCAATGTTCTGACTTTTGTGATAACTTCCTTGCTTTTCTTAATGGTTTTACCACCTATTTACATAGTATCTGCAAACACTAGTTTCATTTCACCTATTTTATTAACTTTACATTAGTGGAGTCATGTTTTATGTTGTTTATTGCCTTTCAGCTTAATGTTAAAGATATATTTGTTGTGTAGAGCTTCTTTCTTCCTTTTTTTTTTTTTCCATGCTGGAGATTGAACCCTGGACCTTATACTAGGCAAGTACTCTACCACTGAGCTATAAATAACCTCAGCCCTACATTTTTTTTTTAAATTATTTTTATTGGTGTATTGTAATTATACACAATAGTAGGATTTATTATGCCATATTTGTACACATACATAATTTGATCAGTCTCAGTCTCTAGTACCTTTATTTATTTATTTTTGGATATCAGGGGCACTATACCACCGAGCCACATCCCCAGCTCTATTTTTGTGTTTTATGTAGAGACAGGGTCTCACTGAGTTGCTTAGCGCCTCACCGTTGCTGAGGCTGGCTTTGAACTCAGAATTCTCCTGTTTCAGCCTCCCTAAGTGCTGGGATTACAAGCGTGTGCCACCATGCCAGGCTCTTACATTAAATCTGGGTAGTTTTTTTGTTTGTTTTTGTTTTTGTTTTTTGGTAATGGAGATTGAACTCAGGGGCACTCGAACACGGAGCCACATCCCCAGCCCTATTTTGTGTTTTACGTAGAGACAGGGTCTCACTGAGTTGCTTAGCGCCTCGCCTTTGCTGAGGCTGGCTTTGAACTTGCGATTCTCCTGTCTCAGCCTGGGATTACAAAGTGCTGGGATTACAGGCTTGCGCCACCGCGCCTGGTTTAAATCTGGGTGTTTAGTTTTCTTTAGAAGACACCCATTTGTATAGGGATTGTTTGCTTTTTCCCTCTACTTGAAGATACACAGGTATAATATGTAAACCACTCAGCACTTTGATTCTAAATATTACAAATTGCTAGTTTTTTATTTTTGTCAGGAATATTGTAAAGTGTCCTGGGTTTCTTGTTTAAAATTAGACTATAGGCTGGGGTGTAGCCCTGTGATAGAGCAGATGCTTAGCATGCCTAAGGTCCTGGATTCAATCCCCAGTGCTATAAATGAGTAATTAAGTAAATAAATAAAATTAGGCTATAGAATTTTCTACATAGATATATTTTTACCATAAACTTAAAAATCAGAACAAGCCAGGTGCAGTGGGCATACCTGCAGTCTCAGCTGCGGAGAGGCAGAGGCTGAGAAAGGAAAATCATAAGTTTGCAGCTAAGTCTGGACAATTTATCAGGACCTTGTCTCACAATAAAAAGATGGGGGTATAGCTCAGAGGTAGAATGTTCCTGGATTTAGTCCCCAGCACTAAAATAAAAAAAGAAAGATTGAAAGAAGAAAAGAAAAAACAAAAATGAACTTGGGAGATGTTTGAAAATTACATAATAGATGTTTAACCAATTTACATGATACAATAAAGTACAAGATGGCAAACTGCCAGTCAGACGTGATGGTGCACGCCTATAATCCCAGGCTGAGGCAGGAGGATCAGGAGTTCAAAGCCAGCCTCAGCAACAGCGAGGCGCTAAGCAACTCAGTGAGACCCTGTCTCTACATAAAAAACACAAAAGAGGGCTGAGTGGTTGAGTACCCCTGAGTTCAATCGCTGGTACCAAAAAAAAAAAAAAAAAAAAAGCAAACCACCCTAGGTAACAAAGTCCTTTATAGGAAGTCCTTTATACTAACTATCAGAGATAACTACTTTTAACAGTTCAAAATGTATTTTTATGTGGTTACAAAATAATTTACAGTCACTTTTTTTTAAGGCAAAATGGCTTTTTAACTTCACAATATGTTGTAGAGTACTCTTTTGAAATCTGTACATGCAGATCCACCTCTTAATAGCTGTTTAGATTTTTGTATCAGAATTTGTTTATTCATTCTCCTAATAATGGATATTTCTTTTTTTTTTTTGGTACTGGGGATTGACCTCAGGGGCTCTCGACCACTGAGCCACATCCCCAGCCCTATCTTGTGTTTTATGTAGAGACAGGGTCTCACTGAGTTGCTTAGCACCTCGCCTTTGCTGAGGCTGGCTTTGAACTCGCGATTCTCCTGTCTCAGCCTCCCTAAGTGCTGGGATTACAGGCTTGAGCCACCGTGCCTGGCTGGATGGATATTTCTTTTTTTTATTGTTAAAGTAGCTCTGCATTGAATATTTATTTATTTATTTATTTTTTGGTGCGGGGATTGAACTCAGGGGTACTCAACCCTGGAGCCACATCCCCAGCCCTGTTTTTTGTGTTTTATTTAGAGACAGGGTTTCACTGAGTTGCTTAGCGCCTTGCCTTTGCTGAGGCTGGCTTTGAACTCAATGATTCTCTTATCTCAGCCTCCCAAAGTGCTGGGATTACAGGCATGAGCCGTGCCCAGCTTGAACATCCTTTTTATGATTGTGCCAATGTTTATATCAGGCACATTTCTAGAAGTAGAATGTCTACGGCACCTGGCTTGTGTATTGTTAAAATGTTGACAGATAATGCTCTTTTGAGATTTTAGCAGTTATGGATGAACCTGGGAAATGTTATACCGTTGGAAATAAAACAGACATAAAAGGATGAATGTTGTATGATTACACTTAAATGAGAGGATCAAATTAGTGGAGACAGACCTAGCATGGCGATTGCCAGAGGCTGTGGGGAAGAGAGAATGGGGGATTGAACTGGGTCTGGAGTTTCTGAGTGGGATGGTGAAAATCCTGTAGATGATGGTGGTGATAGCTGCCAGCAGTGTGAATGCTCTTAATGTTCCTGAACTCTGCACTTAAAAATGGTTAATGTGGCAAGGTTTATATTTTCTACAATAAAAACATGCAAAAACAATCTAGAAAATACCTGCAAGAAACCTTTAATTTTAAAGAATTTCATTAAGAATCAACTAAAGTTTTTGTTTTTTGCCCTAAGTGAGGATTTTGGTCCATGTTTCCATCTTGAGGGTGGGGGTTGTGACTTAGTAGTGCAGCACTTAACCTCATTCGAGCAAGGCCCTGGGCTCACCCTCCAGCATCACAAAAACAAAAATAACTCAATAGCTTTGCATCATGAAATTAATCCTGCAGCAATTTAAGGATAAGTTGGAGAGGGTAGAAATAAGGAGGTGGGAGAAAGGTGATCCTCTGTATTGCAGTAGTGAAGAGACATGTGGGCCTGACACGGGGCAGCAGTGGAAGGACTTGGAAGGAGGGTGAGTGTGAGAAAAATTTAACAACTGATTAGTTGTGGGAGGAAAGAAAAGAGGAAAAGCAAAAGATGACGCCTCAGGTTTTATGTCAGAAAAACAGGAAGACAGATAAGCAGGTGACTGGGAAAATGTTCAGTATGAATGTGGTATCAGGTGTCCAGAGGTATGAAAAGGAAGAGCTGGAGTTCAGGAGAATCAAGCCTAGAGATAAGTTTTGGAACTAGCCAGCCCTTTGAACAAATATTTAATTGAATCTATACACCATTTACCACATGAACACATCAGTTTCTAAACTCAAAGATCTCACAGTCTAGTGAGTCATTTTCTTAGAGATTATATTTGAAACTGTGCAATTGCCCAAGGAGAAAATGTAGCAAGGCAAGAGAAGATAAAAAATGGAATCTGGGCTGGGGTTATGGCGCAGTGGTAGCGTGCTTGCCTAGCACGCGTGAGGCACTGGGTTCAATCCCCAGCACCACATAAAATATTCTGTCCACCTACAACTAAAAAATAAATTTAAAAAAATGGAATCTTAGAGACCATCACTATATTTTGGGTATGAAAGGAGAAAATAACAAAATGAAGTGTCAGGGACATAGTAGAGATCAAAGGGAATATTTAATCATCAAGAATTAACTTGAATTTGAGGAATTAGAATGGTGATACCAGATGAAGTTGGGAATTTTCAGAAATTAGTAGTTTTTTTTTTTTTTTTAATTGTAGATGGACACAATATCTTTATTTATTTATTTTTATGTGGTGCTGAGGATTGGACTCAGTGCCTCACGCATGCAAGGCAAGCCTTCTACCACTGAGCTACAATCCCAGCCCCCAGAAATTAGTTCTTTAACAATTAAAAGCCAGGCATGGTGGTGCACACCTGTAATCCCAGCACTTTGGGAGGCTGAGACAGGAGAATTGCGAGTTCAAAGCCAGCCTCAGCAACGGTGAGGCGCTAAGCAACTCAGTGAGACCCTGTCTCTACATAAAACACAAAATAGGGCTGGGGAAGTGGCTCAGTGGTCGAGTACCCGTGAGTTCAATCCCTGCTACCAAAAAAAAAATGTTTGCCAGGCGTGGTGGTACAATTCTGTAATCCCAGTGACTCTGGAGGCTGAGGCATAAGGATTGCAAGTTTGAGGCCAGTCTCAGCAGTTTAGCAAGGCCCTAAGCAAGTTGGCAATATTCTTTCTTTAAAAAGTGCTCTTTGCTTCCAAGTAATGTTATAGCATGGTTTTGTCCATTAAATCTTTTTACCTATTCCATAAATGTACTTTCTTTGGCAAGAAATAGATATATTTGATCTTTCTGGGTTCAGTAATAATAGCATTAATAGTAATGATAGCTGTGTTGGAGAAAGATTTAAAATTTAACTTACACCTGAGCTTGGTTGTACTTGCCTATAATTTCAGCCACTCTGGAGGCTAAGGCAAAAGGATTTCAAGTTCAAAGCCATCAACTTAGTGAGTCTCTGTCTCAAAAAATAAAAAGAGCTGGAGATATGTCTCTGTATTTAAGGCCCTCTGGGTCAATCCCTGGTACCAAAAAACAACAAAACAAAGCAATGGGGCATTCCTAAATCACTGGGCCTTTTCAAAGTAAAAATATGCTAGTGACTAAATAATAATGAGATATAACCAGTAACTGATACTATGTATTTTCTCTAAATCCTTTAATATCTAGTTGATACATTATGCTGTAAATCCACTGTAGCTTGCTTCCTGTGTACTTACATTCACATTTTCTTTATGGGACACTTTGGAAGGAGTGTTTTGAGTCAGTTTAAACTTCCATAACAAAATCCATAGGCTGGGTAGCTTAAAAAACAGAAATTTATATCTCCCTTTTCTGGAGGCTGGCAAGTCCAAGATCAAGGTGCTGGAATGGTGGATTTAATCTTGAGGTTTGTTATCCTCTTGTAGGCAACTGCTATCTCTGTGTGCACTCACACACTGGTTTAGGAGGGTGCTAGAGGAAGAAAACTGAAAAGTGTGTTTTCTGGTCTCTTATGAGGGTGCTAATCCCCTATGAGGACTCCACCCTGATGACCTCTAACCCATATTACCTCCTAAAGGCTTCCGTCTTCTAACCCATCACCTTGGGGGTTAGGGATTCAGCATTAATTCCAGGGGGCACAAACATTCAGCCCATAAATGAGGATAATGAGTTCCTCTTCAGTATTTTAAGTTTCTATCATTTCAAGAAAATTCCCAGAGGAAATGAATAGAAGATCTTGAGTTTGCTTAATAATGTGATTGAAACTAGACTTTCGAAAAATCTTTGGGGGTTCATTCGGACATGCCTCCTTAATATCGATATGCTGTTGTCATACCATCCCTTTGCGTTTTCAACCATTCCTGTTTTGATTTGTCATTTGCTAGAAACTCTATATTAAATAATTATTGACAGTTCCATTCAACAAATGGGAACAGCAGGATGTAAGTCAGGGTTCTATGATTTACTTGTTTAATTGTGAAAACAGCCAGTTAACAGTCAAGTTCTGAGTGTGCAAAAGAAAAGGAATGCTGGGGGAGAAAAAGTTAGAATTTCCATTTATTAAACTTTTTTTTGGTACCAGGGATTGAACTCAGGAGTGCTTGTCCACTGAGCCACATCCTCAGCCCTATTTTGTGTTTTATGTAGAGACAGGGCCTGAGTTGCTTAGCGCCTCGCCGTTGCTGAGACTGGCTTTGAACTCGCAATTCTCCTGTCTCAGCCTCCCAAAGTGCTGGGATTACAGGCGTGCGCCACTGCGCCTGGCTCCATTTCTTAGTTTTTTGTTTTTAATATTTTTTTTAGTTGTAGATGGACACAATATCTTTATTTATTTTATGTGGTGCTGAGGATCGAACCCAGTGCCTCATGCATGTGAGGCAAGCGCCCTACCACTGAGCTACAATCCTAGCCCCTCCATTTCTTAGTTTTTAACCCGTATTTCTCCACTATGAATTTCATGGCATAGATGTTTCCCACTCTGACCGATTATCACATGGTCGTTCTACCCTCCTTCCTTGATTAAATCCCTCCTCCAATAGTGAAAAACATGGTTTCAGCCATCTGCCATCCATTTACTTAATTGTTCAGTTTTAGTGTACATATAACTATATTAGAATTGTTAAATTATACTCCTATGAAGAACTGCTTTATCAGATAGAGTAGTTTAAAAGGAGAAGTTCCATTTACCTTTAGTCTTGTAGGTCGCCTTATTTTCAAAGTAGATCAGCACCTTTCCTCCATGTAAGGCTGATTGATATTTGTAATCTAGTTCTATTCTTTTGTCATAATCTCTGTTCCTTTCTGGGACACCCCCCCGCCTAGTCTTTTTTTTTTTTTTTTGGTACCGGGGATTGAACTCAGGGGCACTCGACCACTGAGCCACATCCCCAGCCCTATTTTGTGTTTTGTGTAGAGACAGGGTCTCACTGAGTTGCTTAGCGCCTCGCCATTGCTGAGGCTGGCTTTGAACTCGCAATTCTCCTGTCTCAGCCTCCCTGAGTGCTGGGATTACAGGCTTGAGCCACCGCGCCCGGCTCCGCCTAGTCTTCTAAAGTGTGTGTGTGTGTGTGATTTTTTTAGTTTTTGATGGACCTTTGTTTGATTCATTTATTTATATGTGGTGCTGAGGATAGAACCCAGGGCCTCACACATGCAAGGCAGGTGCTCTGCCACT